>JBBPBX010073896.1:3471-17711 GCA_038048925.1 Garcialebias charrua
AAGGCAAACTAATGTGCTGGCTTTTGTTGAAGGAGGACGAGACAGGAGGCAGGAAGAAGACAGAGACTTTCTAGTGACGGTGAAAGACGAAAAGCAACAAAGAAAAGTCCTGCATTGGTTTTTGTCCAGAGATGAACAGGCACTTCTGCCCCTCTTCCTCCATCGTCTCATTTGTTGACACACGAGGGCCAGCTGAGGCCTCCGCACGACGCCGACACGATGATGTAAATGACCACCTGAAAGCAGCAAGTTCATCCATTGATCATCACAGTCTGCTGCCC
Source organism: Garcialebias charrua (assembly GCA_038048925.1). Lineage (NCBI taxonomy): Eukaryota > Metazoa > Chordata > Actinopteri > Cyprinodontiformes > Rivulidae > Garcialebias > Garcialebias charrua. The sequence continues at coordinate 3,753 of JBBPBX010073896.1, forward strand.
ACAACACACTCACAACAACCATACACGTCAATAAAAACCTGATGCAAGGTAAAAATACAACATTCAGTCACGTCATCTGGACGGTTTTTTGTTTTTTGTTGAGACACTTTTCATCCTTCATCCAAACAACTGCATCAATCAGGATGAAGGAGGGGAGGAGTCAACGAGGGAGAAGGCGGCCCCCAGAAACCATCTTATCACCAGCAAACTGGTTGGTTCACTATGTGGTTATGGAACACAGTTTGTTTTAGGGCTGGGCGATGTATCGAATACACTCGATGAATCACGAGGTTTTCAATTTACGGTCGTTAAAACGGCTCTATCGCAACCATAGAGTATTATTAGACGTGAAAATCTGTGAAGTTCTTTTTCTCCCGTCTTTGCTCAACTTCACGCGGCCCCTCCTCCTCCCCCAGCCCCTCACCCGCTCCCCCCACTTCCTGCTTCTGCAGGTGGGCGGGAGTTTAGCACAACAAGTAAACAGAGGCGAGGATATTGAAGAACAGCTGAGCTGCTGAGCAAAAAGAAAAACAATGGCTGTTATTTGGAGATGGTTTGGATTTAAATTGTCAGATGAGGGGCAGATTTTTTTTTCTGTAGACATTGCCAAAAACAAGTCCTGACAAAAGGTTTGAACTACGAATCTTTTTCACCGTTTAAAACAGCGCTACAAGTAGAGTATGAAGTGTGTGTGAAGCTGCAGCTCCGACTGACTTCAATGTCCTTCAGCCTCCTTCCCTGAAACAAACCACAGGTCAAAACTCATTTAGTCGTGCTGTACCTTCTGAGAGGAACAGTGAGAGGTAGCACAAATTAATAAAGCAGCATCTTATATCCCTAAAGACATGGTCACAGTCTCAACTGTGGAACAAGATGGTTTAAGTTAGTCGTCTTGTTAGCTGCTAAGGACCGTGTATTTAACAATATGAAAAGCCACTGCTTTACTAATGTCACGCTGCCTCTCACTGTAAGACTGGAAAATCTGTGTACCGTAATTTCTGGACTATAAGCCGCTACCTTTTTCACACGCTTTGAACCCCGCGGCTTATACACAAGTGCAGCCTATATATGTACAAATTTATTATTGTGGTTTAAATTTGGTGGGCGTGGCTTATGTTTGGGTACGCTCAATAGTCCAGAAATTACAGTAGTTCTCCTTTTTCTGCCTGTCTGCACCTCCAACTTCATGCGGCCCCTCCTCCTCCCTCACTGAATACGAACGCAGCCCCTCGTGTTGCTTCACATATGCTTCCTAACACCGTGAAGGTGGAGCAGCCAAAGAGGATTATTATTTCATGTTTTTTTTATTTTGGCTGCTCTTCTTCAGGGGTCGCCACAGTGAACAAAATCGCACAAAGACGTGGCTATTTTTTTTACGCCGGATGCCCTTCCTGATGCAACCACAGACCCCCGAGCTACCACAGCCCTCTGTGTGGAGCAGAGAACTGATATCTAGGGCGCCCGGGGCAGCATACTTAAAAATATCAAGATATTAATTTTGGTCCATAGCACCTAGCCCTACCTAGGTTGTTTGATGAAGTCCTTTGGATGTAGGACAAAAAGTTTCTACAAAAAAAAAAAAAAAACGTCCCGATGACCTGACTGAACATTGTTGGAAATCACAGAAAAGTTGAATCAGGTCATCTGGAAGATTCTTCAGTATCTATCAGCTGTCATCAAAATGCTGAAGGGGACTCATGTTGTCCTTGTGTTGTTTGTTCATCAAGAACCACTGAATAAATACGCAGAAAGTCATCAATCAATAACTACAACCGATAGCTTCTGAAGTCATCCCAATTCAAGATGGCTACCACAGCCAGCTACAATTTAAAAACAGATAAGAGGTAACGTTTGGTGTGGTGGTGAGGGAGACTGATCCCCAGCACATACTCTGAGCACACCAACTTGTGCTGGAATTCACAGACTAGCGTAAAAACCGGTGTATTATACGCTGTATTTTTGCTCATTTGAATGTCCTGCGTATTAAACACCGAAGAGTATTATTTATGGATTTTTTTCCCATATTTTTAGACCCATTTTTCGCTCTGATTCTTCGTTTTTCATTTTGGGCAAAAAATGGTGCAGTACCAGTTTCGGCCGCTATGGGCGCTAAGGCGCTCTAGTCTGTTTACCTGCAGACTGTACCTCGAGACGTATCTTGTTATGTGTATTCAGATAAAAACCCATCACCCACCGCAAAATCACTGAGAGAGAGCAGGAGAACCAACGAGACAACACACTGAAACCGAGAACAGAGAACAAAGAGAGAAAATGCCGCCAAAAAGAAAGTCCTATACTGCAGAATTTAAAGCTCCACTGACATGTTCTTTTAACTTTTCAAAAAATGGCACAACATATATAAATATTAAGATAGACCTCTGACCGTTTTTGCTAAAATAATGTTCAATGAATGAAATTTCCTCTCAAAATATTTTAAATTTAGCGCCGTTTTTTTAGACCATAAATCCGGATTTTCCGGTCACGTGTCAGCATTACCGATTTGACGTCACGTCCGATACTGAACTCTGCTCAAACCGTACATTGAATGGACAAAAATATAAACGCATCCGTCGAATTTAGCCAATTAAAACTACATTTTAGCGATTTGGCTTCAGTTTGGGGAAAAAAAAGTTATTTTGAGTGATGCACAACGAACGCAAAGGTTTATATTCTCCGTTTTGCTTTTTTTTTTCAAGGGAGGTTTCACATTGAGCACCAGATGGCAGCAGAGCTATCGTGATAACTCTTACAGAAGCAACACGGAGAATATAAACCTTTGCGTTCGTTGTGCATCACTCAAAATAACTTTTTTTTCCCCAAACTGAAGCCAAATCGCTAAAATGTAGTTTTAATTGGCTAAATTCGACGGATGCGTTTATATTTTTGTCCATTCAATGTACGGTTTGAGCAGAGTTCAGTATCGGACGTGACGTCAAATCGGTAATGCTGACACGTGACCGGAAAATCCGGATTTATGGTCTAAAAAAACGGCGCTAAATTTAAAATATTTTGAGAGGAAATTTCATTCATTGAACATTATTTTAGCAAAAACGGTCAGAGGTCTATCTTAATATTTATATATGTTGTGCCATTTTTTGAAAAGTTAAAAGAACATGTCAGTGGAGCTTTAAGCTGCAGGTCGTGAAATTCGCTGCGGAAAACAGCAACCGAGCAGCGGGACGTCACTTCGGGGTCAACGAGGCCTGTGTTCGCTTGTGGAGAAAGGCGGAGGTCTCGCTGACCGCCATGAAGCGGTCCAAGAGGGCGAACAGGGGGAAGAAGGCCCGCTGGCCCCAGCTTGAGGAACGGGTCAAACGGTGGGTTCTGGAAGAACGCGCGGCCGGGAGAGGCGTCTCCACGGTCCAGCTTCGACTGCACGCCGTGGCTCTGGCCAAAAACATGGACATTTTGGAGTTCGCTGGCGGTGCATCGTGGTGCTACAGATTTATGTGTAGAAACCAGCTTTCTCTGAGGGCGCGCACCACAATGTGCCAGAAACTTCCAGCGGACTTTGAGGAGAAGGTCGCCAGCTTCCGCGCATTCATCGCCCGCCAAGTCCACGACCACCACATCTCGCCAGCACAAATTCTGAATATGGATGAAGTACCACTGACATTCGATTTGCCAATGTCTAGGAGTGTATCAAAGAAAGGTGAGAAGAGCGTCTCCATCATGACCACAGGACATGAAAAGTCCCACTTCACCGTGGTCCTCGCTTGCTGCGCGGATGGGGCAAAGCTGCCACCCATGGTGATTTTTAAAAGAAAAACCATGCCTAAAGACAACTTTCCAGCAAGTGTGGTTGTGGAGGTGAACGAAAAAGGATGGATGGACACTGGGATGATGAATGTGTGGATGGCCAGATGTTACAGCAAGCGGCCAGACGGTTTTTTTAAATCTAAAAAAGCTGTTCTGGTGATGGACAGTATGAGAGCCCACATTACGCCAGCTGTGAAAGACAAGATAAAAACGACAAACTCCATCCCTGCCATCATTCCAGGTGGACTGACCAAGGTTCTCCAGCCCCTCGACATATCTGTGAACAGGAGTTTTAAAGCTGCTCTGCGCCGCTTGTGGGAGCAGTGGATGGTCGACGGGGAACACAGCTTCACAGCTACAGGCCGCATGCGCCACGCCACGTTCCTGCAGGCGATCGACTGGATCGATAAGGCTTGGAAATCAATTTCCACAAAAATAATCCAGTCTGGATTCATTAAGGCTGGGATCATCCCACGGCCAGATGGAGCAGAGGACACCAGCGAGGAGGAGGAGGAGGACCAGCCTGGGCCTTTGAGTACCGGTGAGCTGGACCGTGCGATGGCTGAACTGTTTGCCAGCGACACGGAAGATGAAGACTTTGAAGGTTTTGAATAGTGTAAATAGTGTAAATAGTAGTGTAAATAATTTGTTTGAATAAAAACTGTAAACGGTATCTGTTTCTGTCATTTTTATGGGCGGGGTGAGCGTGTATTAATTTTAAAGCCGCTAATATTTATGTTGTTGTAACCGTCAAAGTGCATCTATTAACAAAAATTAAACCGAGACACGTTAACATATATATATATTCAGCTAACAAATAATTTTTTTAAGTGTTTCTGTAAGGTAGTTTGATTTTAATTAAATTCAGTTCTTGCTGCGCTACAGCAAACCGTTTCTGGGTGCGAGCATCGTGTTGTTTACGTTCAAAATTCAGCTGATTTGTAATAATTTATTAACAAAAATTAAACCGAAACACGTTAACATATATATTCAGCTGACAAACAAATATTTTTTTAAGTGTTTCTGTATGGTAGTTTAATTTTAATTACGGTAAATTCAGCTCTCGCTCCAAACCGAGCCTGTGGGCCTGTTGTGTGTGCGCACATCGTGTTGTTTACATTTTAAATTCAGCCGATTTGTAATCATTTATTAATAAAAATTAAACAGAGACACGTTAACATATATATATTCAGCTGACAAATAATTTTTTTAAGTGTTTCTGTACGGTAGTTTAATTTTAATTAAATTCAGTTCTTGCTGCGCTACAGCAAACAGTTTCTGGGTGCGAGTATCGTGTTGTTTACGTTCAAAATTCAGCTGATTTGTAATAATTTATTAACAAAAATTCAACAGAGACACGGTAACATATATATTCAGCTGACAAATATATTTTTAGGCGTTTCTGTAGTTAAATTTTAATTAAATTCAGGTCGCGCTGCACAATGGACCACATTTCCCGGTTGTCTCAGCGGTGGGGTGACGCATAACGTCAGCGGTGGATGACGCGTTACGTCGGCGTCGGGGAGGGTTTGGCGCCATCTAGTGGCCATAAAAAAGACTGCAAGGGCAGCGCGCATGAAACACCGAAGCGTATAATGTACATTTTTTTCTGATTTATTCCCAAAAATTGGACAAAGCGTATTATACACAGGAGCGTATTATACACCGGTGAATACGGTACCTACATTTTATCCTTTGCTCTGTCTGTTAGCAAAATATCTGCTATGAAAGGCAGAAGGTGCTGTGCATTCTTGGGAATGGTCTGTTTGTGAAGAAGCACATTGCTGTGTGTACCTACCACACACACCAGCACAATGACCAGCGTCAGCTTGAGGTTCTTCATGCACATGGCCCGGGCCAGGTTACGACTCGTCGTTTTAAACGTCACCGACTGGTGAACAGAGAGAAACGACATCCATCACACAGATGAGCAGGTTGAGCGTCAGAAAACAGATGAGCAAACTAAACTTACTGCATCAACCAGGTTCTCCGTCTTGTCAATCAGAAGCTCCAGCTTCTCTCCTCTCTGAGCCACCAGGTCTGTAAAAAGAACCAGAGGAGCTCAGGTGAGCCGAACACAACAAGGCTGGAACACCAGACTTCATTTATCCTTCAGCACGACAAACAAACTGGAGGAGGTCACCAACTGATTTCATGAGAGAAGGAGCTCACGGAACAAACACTGAAGGTTTCAGATGACTCAACTAACATTTGTATGTTTTATTAAACTCGCTTCAGAGGAAAACATCCTCACCTCCTCCTTTTCCCACTGACCTGCAGGATTGTGGCATTCCACAGCAAACGTCCACACGAGTGAAACCAGTCTTTAATACGGTCAACTTAATGTGTGGTCTAGAAAAAGACTTACCGATGTTGCGGACCATGATGCCCTTCAGGTCATCAACATGCATCTGAGTCTCCGTGACACGATCCGACCCCCGAGGGTCTGTGTGGTGTTTCTGCAACAAAGCCAGGTCACGTTTATAAAGAACTGTGATCATTAATCAATCATGTGTAAAATGTAAACAAATCATGTGTATGTGCCACATTTATCCATACAGGAGAATCTTCATCATCCTGGTGGTTGACAGTAAAAAAAAAATACAAATAAAATTACAACTGATAATGAAATAGAGTATTTCTTGTGTTGGTCCCAAGCCCAGGTCAATGCGAGGGCTGTGTCAGGAAAAGCAGCTGGCGTAAAACACCTTTGAAAAAACTAATGTGCAATACAAGTGAGACCATAGATCAAAACCCAGGATAAAAACAACCGCTGTCATTCCCTGATCTATTACGGAAGCACGATCCGTACCATTGTTCATTTGCACACTAAAAGGAATTCAGGGTCGCACGGATCACCGTTGACTTAGAGAGATTTATTTGTCATTCGCATCTCATGTGGTGGAACGAGATTATGTACGCAGGGTCCCATTTACTTTCACTGGAGCGGTTTGCAGCCGAGTGTGATGCGGCCGGGATGAGGATCAGTTCCTCCAAATCCGAGGCCATGGTCTTGAGCCGGAAAAGGGTAGCATGCCCTCTCCGGGTCGGGGAGGAGGTCCTGCCCCAAGTGGAGGAGTTTAAGTATCTCGGGATCTTGTTCACGAATGAGGGAAAACTGGAGCGTGAGATCGATAGGCGGATAGGTGCAGCGTCCGCAGTGAAGCGGGCGCTGTACCGGTCTGTCGTGGTGAAGAGAGAGCTGAGTCAAAAGGCAAAGCTCTCAATTTACCGATCGATCTACGTTCCCACCCTCATCTATGGTCATGAGCTTTGGGTTATGACCGAAAGAACAAGATCTCGGATACAAGCGGCTGAAATGAGTTTTCTCCGCAGGGTGGCTGGACTCTCCCTTAGAGATAGGGTGAGAAGCTCAGTGCTCCACTTTAGTAGTTGAAAAATGCTGTAAAATTTGATCCAAAATATTTTAGTTACCACAAAAGATGCCTCAGTACTGGTTGGACTTGCTGCAGACTTCCACCACTCATCTCATATGACAAAATTGTTTTAGTTTGGACGTAAAAATCATAAACATTCCATCAAGTTGCAGAAGTAAATGTTTCATATAAAAAATATGTTCCACATGCATGCAGGCTGCAGAATCAGATGCTCCATGACTTAGAACAACTCACAACGGTTGACTTGGTTTACCCTGAAGCAAGATGTTATTAGCTAGGGCAGTGTGCTGCAGCTCCTAGTAGTATATCTAGACCAGTAAAAGCAAAACATGAAGCAGAAACTGGGGCTGCACAGAGTATGGCTTGAGAAAAATAAAATAAAATAAAAACATTTTTGTATGACCATAAAGATATAAGAGTAAGTGCCACAAACGTGCTTTTGTATTTATTTTTATTGCCATAACATGCACATTCTGTTAATTTAAAAAAAACTGAAAAGTGATTTTTTTTTGTTTTTGTTTGTTTGTTAATGCCCTTGTAGCATGAAGATTTGCTCCCCTGACTATGACCCATGACCTTTGGGTTGTCTTTTAGTCTCACCATGGACTGTTTTCTTTAAAGTTACTTTTGATTTGAGTAATATCTGATGATTTCATACATTTATTGTCCTTGGACTCAGAGTCAACTACAGTCTGACTAAGCCAACAATGTTAATTCAGGTCATCTGGACAGTTTTTTTTTCTTTTTCTGAGACATTTCATCCTTCATCCAAAGGACTTATCACCAGCAAACTTTTTATTGTCGCACAATGGGAATATGCTATTTGTGGCATTCAGTTTGTTTGGTGTCTCCTCATATTGAAGAAGTCATTTGGATGAAGGACAAAATCTCTCATCAACAAAACAATCCATCCAGATGACCTGACTGAACATTTTTTTATTCATACCTGGATTGTTGAGCATGAACTTTGGAGTCTGAAGTTTGTTTTATTTGATTATAACAGGTGTGAACATGAATAATGTTGATTAACTATTGGAAATGTTACAATGAAATCATGAAACATTATAATTTTTTTTAACAAACTTCTCTGTTCTGTTTATTTGGAAAATATATTTTCATTGAGAGACACCTGCTGTGTTTTAAAGCTGGAATATGTTTACTTCAGAAGGGAGACATAATATTTCAGAATTCCCCAAAGCACTTCTGAGAGCTGATGGTTCCAACAGTTTCTTTGGCTACGTTCACACTGCAGGTCTTAATGCTCGAATCCGATAAAAAAAAATCAGATCTTTTGGTGTGAACGTTCACACTACATTTTAAATGCGACCTGCATCAGACCTGCATGACTCCAGTGTGAACGCTCTACGTTGCAGAAGCGACCCGCATGTGCAGAAGAAAACATAGCGCGCTGATCAGTGCAGCTGTAGATGTGATGAAATATTAAAAATGAACTGCAGCTGTGTTCTGCTCCACGCCTCTTTTGGATCCGCGCTGCGGCTCATGTCTCAGCCTGCGTGACGTGACACGCAGGCTGCGAGTTGCTTGTTTGGGCTTGTTTTCATGGGGGCTGGTCGCTTGTTTTTGTCCCGAGATGGACGCGCGCAACAGTTTTCAGTGTGTGTTCGTAATTTTGAAGTTGTTCTCCAATCGGGGAAAGATAAACATCCAAATGATTAAAGGCAAAAAACTGAGAAGAAAGCAAGCCAGTGGTGTGTGCGTCTGTCTCACAGCAAGTACAGAGAGCTCGTCCCCCGCTAGCCCCCACCCTGCTCTGAGCTGCGTGTCCCCTCTATCTGTACAAACACGCGCGGGCTCAATTAAATGAGCTGCACGTGTTCTGAAAAAGTCAGATGTAAATCACATGAGCATTCAGACTGCAGTCGCTTTGAAAACATCATATATATCTGATTTAAAACCACATACTGAAACGGCCTGGGTCGGATTTGAAAACATCGGATTTGTCGCGTTCAGACTCTCATAAAAAAATCGGATATGGGTCAGATAGGGCAAAAAAAATCGGATTTGGGTCGGATTTGCCTGCAGTGTGAACGTAGCCTTTGTGTGACACTGTGCATTTTGTCTGTTTTCCCCATCCAACGTGTTTGTCTGATGTCCATCTTTGTTTATTCCTGAGCAAAGAAAACAACAAATTTGCTTTGTAAGAATTTTTGTTAGAAGTAGAGTTCCAGTAACTACCAAAGATGAAGCGTTGTTTGTTTTTTATTTCCACTGCAAGACTCGTTTTCAGCTTAAAGTGTGAACCAGCTAGAGGGTTGCGATACCCGGCAGACCTTCTCATCAGCTGTCGACCTCACCGACACCTGAAGCAGTCACAGTGATAGGTACCCTTGGACAGTTTCTGGCTAGTGCTTTCCTCGTGGTGTATCCTGGTCTGATCCACCAACAGAATCCTGAGTGAACTGGTACCCTCAAACTGACCTGGTAAGGAGCAGAAACCTGATAAGGGGATGCGACTTTGGGTCTGGTTGTGCTGATGCAACTTGATAAATTATTTCCTGGCTTGCAGTGATAATAAATGACTTGATCTGGTCACATTAAATAATTTTTAAACTTGGTCTAAATTTGTGCACATATAAAAGCCAAAATAATTCCTGGTAAAATCATTAATTTATCCTTAGATAAGAGAATTAATACATAACTGATTGATTATTGTTTAGATTATACATTATTATTTTTCAAACTTTATTCTCCAAATTATTATTATTTGTGTTTATCAAGTTGTTCATTGGTGATGATTCTTATCTTGATTAATTTTTTTTTTGTAATAAAACCTCAAAGACAAATTTGGTCTCTTCATTTGGATGAATATTAACGTTCTGGTATAGACCTCTCTGAAATTAACAAATTCTTCTTCAGCGACTGAGTTCAAAATTTTAAAGGGTGAATGCATTAATTAAGTTGTTTTTGGTTAGTGGACTGACCTGATGGTGCCGTTTTAAAGAATGCAAAATACAGTAATCACGTGTTTATCGCGGGGGATCCATACCCTGAAAACCCGCGATAAGTGAAAAACCGTGAAGTAGGATCAGTAGTACAAGTAGTAACTAGTAGCTTATATATACTTTATATATATATATATACTTTATATATATACTTTATATATATATATACTCTTTGCCACCTGCAAGTGCTCTTGGCCACGCCCACTTCTCTGCTCTGCACTCGGAACTCTGAATCAACTGCAGCAGAAAGCTTATCCTGCAGTAAGGGCTGCACAAAGCTGCAGGAGGAAGCTTTTTTCTCAAATGTGCAGCAGGTGCTAACATTTATTTTAAAATTATTTTTAAATAAAAATTCCATGACGATCGTGCATCTCATCCATCAATCAGCCAATTGTGTGTCATGTCAATCTTATTTTGAAAACCCGCGATAGAGCGAGTCTGCAATAAACGAATCGTGAAGTAATAATTGACTACTGTAAGTAAAAAAGTGTAGTCAAATGAGGAGCAAGTGTTATCCCTTTTCTTCACTTATTCATGCTACTTCCTTAAAGACTTAAAATTTCAAGAAGTCATTTAAATTTTATATTTTTATTTTGAACGTTTCTTGTGAAAAAATATTAAAGAATGGTATTTTAAAGTAGTTAAATAAGATTAAATTTTTCCCTACAGGAACACTGTTATAAAGTTGGAGGACTTCAGAAGGTTCAATAATAATCCTCCCAAAATAGAGCCACAACAAGCCTATTTGGTAATAAAGGACCTCTAAAGTAGCTTGTTAAGAAACAAGATAGGATTGGTGACTTTACCACAACATTTAAAAGTCATATTGAGTCTTATCCATCAACAAATGTACTTGTAATTATCCATCTTCATTACCTGCTTGAGCCTTTTGTTTAGCATTCATGCAAATGGCAATACAGTAAATCATGTCATACCCATCATGTGTCAAACAAAACCTTTGTTAAACTCCCAAACTAAAAGTTGTCTTACATTTGATAATAAAATGGTTAAAAAAGTTATGCACTCATTGCTTTCAAATCCATCATGATTATGATTTAATCTCCAAGGTTGCTCATTCAACTTTCTTATCCAATTATCATTTTAATTGTCTTTCTTCTTCTTCACAGTTATGTAGAACTTTAAGCATTTAGTTGCTGTGGTTCTTCATATTTAAACTCAAAATAAACCGATTTGCCAAACAAGGCACAAAGCCTCTCTCGCTTATCAGATCTGACGAGCTTAAGTAGATTAGCAACATGGCTCTTAAGATTCTGTAAAAAAGTGAAAATGACTTCAGGCGAATAGTAATTGAAGTAGACAAAGCAATTAAGTTATCCATCTTGGTTACGTCAGAAAATAAAAGGAATGGAAGCACACAAAGGAGAGAGCATTTCTTCCACTTCACATGGCTTGCCAAATGAAATTAGGAGAGCTCATCAAAATGTGGTGAAATATTTTCCACATCAAAATGATGAAGTATGACACTGATACAGCAAAGTGTGCTCTGCTCAACACTCTTCAAACTACGTCAGTAAACTGAGATTAGAAAACATGAAAATACACAATCATTCAATGTAGCATCCATCGCCTGCATCTGTAGAAGGCTTCAGGGAGGATGCTGCAGAGAGCCTCCCTTCAGGATACCAGATAGAAACAAATGGGACTAAACCTCAGGCAGACCTGATGTCTAGGTGAGCTGGAGGGGCTACATCGACCAGCTGGTTTAGGAACACCGTTGTGGATTCGACATCTGTCAGAAGCTGAAGAGGACCGGACATCTGGGATGTTCTGCTAACGCAGATGTGATTGTGAACTGAAACCTACAAACAGAAAAGACAGATGGATGCATCAAAAACAAAAAATCTAATGTTTTTTTTTTTTCTTTTTCAAAAACACCCCATTAGCTTCAGAATATTCTGGCCTGTGATCGTCACAGTTCCCTCTAATCTTAAACAACTGGCTTGCTTTTCAGGTTTAAATTAGGTCTTTACATCAACAGAACGTATTTAGTTGAAAGTAACTGATCTTTTTTAAACAACTTTTATGACTTTCAAAAACATTGAAATTGGGTACTAAAGCCGTGTAAATTTGGTTTTAAATGCTGATAAAACTAAAATAATGCTTTTTGTGAAATTTGTTTGTCCCATTGGCGAATATCCCTCTAATAAAAACTGCTTAAGGTAAAGTTATCGAGAAGGTCTCCACTTATAAATACCTGGGTTTAATTATTGATGAGTTTTCTTTTAAATTGCATGTGAAATGCCCAATCTTCCAATTAAGGGTGAAGCTCGGGTTCTTCTTCAGAAATGGATCATGTTTCTCCCTTAGAGCTAGGAAGCTTTTTATCACAGCTACTTTTTTTTTTCTTTTTTCCCCAGTTCTTGACTATGGCAATGTTGTCGATATGTTTGCTGAAAAGAGTTGTCTACAGTCATTGAATCCAGTGTACCATTGTGCATTAAGATTTGTTACTGGTTGTAGCTATATTACTCAACACTGTGATCTCAATCTTAAAACCAGTATGTCTTTTCTGTATAACAGGCAACTCGTGCATTGGATGACTTGGGTGTACACGTATCTTATTGGCCTGCTTCCACATTATTTATCAACATTTATTCTAATAATGGACAGTAGTAATGCCTTACGCTCTAAGGACTGTTTACATCTTTATGTTTCTCGTGTTCGAACAGAAAAGGGCAAAAAAAGCTTTCAGCTTTTCTGGCCCATCAGCTTGGAATACCTTGCAAGCTGAATTAAAAAATGTCAGAACATGTTACTTTAAGTGCTTTCTGCAAATTAAAAAAAACAAAAACAAACAACTGTAGTCAAAAAAGGCGTTCAATACAGAACAACTGGACTTTATTTGTAACAAACAAGACGTTTCGCTCATCATCCGATAAGCTTTCTCAATTGGAGACTGTGAGAGGGAGAGAGAAGTTATAAGCAAAGCTGGGCCACTGGTGCACACCAAACTAGGTAAATTGGAAGCTAACACACACACATACTTGGGATAACACGTGGCTGTGACCCATTCACAGTTCTGTGTGTGAAAGCAGAGCTTACAGAAAACAACTGTAGTGAACCAGACGGTAGTTTCTGATACACCTTCGTCTCTTTGAACTGTCCCAGTGACACCTTTTCACTGATACTTTCAGTAAAAAGACATTAACACTATGTTATTACATTATTTAGAAGCAAAACACAATAAGTCACAAGAGACTCTCTTATTCCTCTATTTTGTGTTAATGAATAACCTTGTGTTAAGTAAGCATTATTGAATCCAATGTTATTTCAAAATGATGGTCACTTCTTCATATGATGAATCAAATGGTGAAAGTGAATTAATATGTCAGACTGAACTCCTCAGTTTTGTTAGAAGTTAGAACACAGTTTTAATCAGTTTTTTTATGAAGCTGGCTCCAGTCTAATCTGTTTTTCTCTCTTCATTCTAAATAACTTCTTCTCTGTTCTAAAAAAACTGATCTTCTCCTATCCGAGTGACCTTCATGCACTAACTCTTCCACTGGTTTGTTTGGACCAATCGGGGAAGAACAAGTCTGATCACAGATCCTTTCTTAAAGTTCTAAGCTGTTGCTGGAACTGTCAGAGTCGGTGGTGGACCTCAAGCCATGAGGTTCCCCAAAGAGCTGAATGAACGCCAGTCACACGCTAAGGACACGTCATTCAGTTAAAGACTTATAACATGCCAAATTATAAGTCATCTTCAAGAGCTGGAAAGCTCCATCTGAATAAATTCCTTCAAGGAAGCTTTTATCTTGAAAAGCCAAACCGGAACTGAGGTCGTTACTTCGGTGAGGTGGAAACAGTCTAGTGAGCGA
>JBBPBX010073897.1:0-17711 GCA_038048925.1 Garcialebias charrua
TGATAATATATATCACGTTATTACATGATAGTATCACGTTATTACGTGATAAGTATCACGTTATTACGTGATAATATGTAGTAATAACGTGATAATATGTAGTAATAACGTGATACGTATCACGTAATAACGTGATACGTACCACGTAATAACGTGATACGTATCACGTTATTACTACATAAGCCCCAAAAAATATTTTCACCAGATGGCAGCTCTACGCTTCCGTAGATTCCTGTTCCGCTGCCCTGAAAGGACGGGCGCTGCACAAGTTCACTGTCGTTTGGGTCTTTCTTTCTTTTTGGTGTTGCTTTTGTCTACGGACCAGTGCTGCACCGAAGCCCAGCCCGCTCAAAAGCCCCACTAAACCAGCATAAACCAGCATGTTTGCTCAGTTCCAACCAAAGAACTGTTCACTGAAGAAGAAGAAAAGCCTTAGGGCTGCTGCTGGTGGTGGTGGAGGGTGGGAGAGCCCCCCACCCCTTTTCTCTGTCCCATGCAAGAAAGGTTTGGTCAGCAGGAGCTGGCATTTGCCAGGCTTTGGCGATTTGAAGAGGCTGCAATGTCAGCCATTTTAAGGTGGACAGTACAATGTGCCATGTGCCGCCATTTGGCTACAGAACTGAAGAAGTTAATCATCTTTAAACGTGACTGAAAAAGAAGCACGACTCAGACTTTTTGTCTACTGGTACCATGCAGTTCATTTGTGGAAGATTAAGAGAATGATGTGGGGTGTTACAGTGAGCGCTCACGTTAGCACAGAACAGGCTTGTACTGACGGATGCTTGGTGCTTCGGGTGGTGTTCAGCAGGTATGTACTGTAGGGGTGCGAATCTCTGTGTCTGGAGAATTGATTCAATTCTGATTTTTGATGCACTGATTCGATTAAAAATCGCTTTTCGATTCTAAAACGATTTTCATTCCAGGATCGATTTTTGATTCTGAAACAATTTTTAAATGAAATCACGAAAAGATTAAACAATACAATAATGTAAACAAATAAAACATTTATTTAAAACAATAATGTATGCTTGTGGCAAACATTAATAATGTCAAATAATACAGTGTAAATACAGCAGCCTGAATTGTGAGCAGCTGGGTATATGAATAGAATGCAGCAGCTTTAATCGGTCCCGGAGGTCACTGGTACCTATATCCAGCAGTCACTGTAGCCGTTTTCGCATTTGCCGGCCCTCCCCGGTCCCGCTCGTCTCTGGTTGGCCCAGAGCCAGCTCTGGCCCGCCCTCGTTGATTGCGCACTGTCCGGAGAGCAAGCCTTGAAGTGGGTGGGGTATTCACTTGACGTGGGTGGGCAGTTCTTACCGAAAAGCTCAGAATGCGAATTTTTGGAAAAAACGAAATAAATACTGAGTTTTCATGTGTTTTTTCACTACAGTTAGCAAGTTAAGCATATAAACACACGTTTCCGATCATTTTTATGCACTCGAAAGTAGTTTTTAGATGAAAATAGTGTGTTTTTAGGTGCCCTGGCGAAATTTACGAGCGGACTTCCGGTTTGCGAATTTGTGGAAAAAACGAAATAAATACTGAGTTTTCATGTGTTTTTTCACTACAGTTAGCAAGTTAAGCATATAAACACACGTTTCCGATCATTTTTATGCACTCGAAAGTAGTTTTTAGATGAAAATAGTGTGTTTTTAGGTGCCCTGGCGAAATTTACGAGCGGACTTCCGGGTTGCGAATTTGTGGAAAAAACGAAATAAATACTGAGTTTTCATGTGTTTTTTCACTACAGTTAGCAAGTTAAGCATATAAACACACGTTTCCGATCATTTTTATGCACTCGAAAGTAGTTTTTAGATGAAAATAGTGTGTTTTTAGGTGCCCTGGCGAAATTTACGAGCGGACTTCCGGGTTGCGAATTTGTGGAAAAAACGAAATAAATACTGAGTTTTCATGTGTTTTTTCACTACAGTTAGCAAGTTAAGCATATAAACACACGTTTCCGATCATTTTTATGCACTCGAAAGTAGTTTTTAGATGAAAATAGAGTGTTTTTAGGTGCGCTGGCGAAATCGCAGTTGATGACTCAACACGCAGCTAGTCACGCCCTCTGGTCTCGCCCCTACACGAAGCAGTCCAGCCCCCTGCTGCAAACAACGAATCAAATGTGAGCAGTAAATGACGTGAAACTGGGCCCGTCGGGCCGCGGTCCGATGGAACCACGTTGGAGATGGTTCCAAAACGAGGGCGGAGCCGGGGAAAAAAAGGAAAATGCGGACACGCTGAACCCGGGAAAGAGGGCGGGGCGGGGCCACCCGGGCCTTTAAGGGCTGGTCAATGCGAAAACGGCTTGTGTGAGAGGCAGGGGACACCCTGGACATGTCTCCAGTCCATCACAAATAATTCAAAATACAAACGTAAACTAAGATTTCAGCTTACTGTATTGCATAAACATTTAACTCAAAATAAAATAGACTTCAAAATCATATTGCATTCATCCATGTTTCAAATGTGTATGGATGGATTTTGTTTAAAAGATTTGTTTGGTAAATCTTTTCAACAAAAGCCACCTATCGCAGACTCTTCCACTGGTACATTTTCATCTTTAAATCACTTCTTGGTCTGCTGCCCTCATACATCTCCTCCTACATGTCTTTGCGTGAGTGCAGCTACAGTGTGCGCTCTCAGGACATGATTACCTGCAGTGTTCCGTCAGTGAGGACTGAACTTGGAAAAAGGGCCTTCTCCTACTCTGCTCCTGCTTCATGGAATATCTTACAAAAAGATCTGAAGCTCTCGACCTTGACTTCTCTAAATGGTTTTCAGAATCTGTTGGAATCCTGGCAAAAACCAATGCAGATTTGTTCCTGTCTTTGATTTTATACGTCTACCTTATAATGTTTTGCTAGTTTTTTGATACTTTGTTAAAAAAAAAAAAAACTTTCTTTTGTTTTTTTCTCTCTTTTGTTTTCTATTGTTTATTGTTTGTTTGTTTATTGTTTATTGTTTAAGGAAATTCTACCACTGCTGTTCATTGTTCTTTAGTTTTAGCAGGTCGCTTTCGTAAATGAGCCCATGAGGTTCAAAAGATTTACCTGACTAAATAAAGGTTGAATGAATGAATGAATGAATCCATCATCTTTACCCTCTTTATCCTTATCGGGTCCTGGAGGTCACTGGTTCGGGTCAGATTTCTTCTTCTTTCTGCTACCTTTTATTTCATGTATTCTTTCATATACTATGAGATATGGTTTTATTTTCTTTATCTTTTGGGTTTTAATGTAAAAAAAAAAAAAAAAAAAATCAATTTTGGGGCTTTTAGAATTGATTCTGAATCGCCAGGACTAAGAATCTCGATTCTTTAAAAAAAATTGATTTTTTTCCCTGCACCCCTACTGTACGGCCTCGTGCACTTAGAACAGACAGGTGATGATGTTCAGCGGGGGTGTTTCCTGTCAAACAGAGCAGCAGTGAGTTCTGTGACTGTAAAGGATCAAAGGTGCAGACCTCATGCAAAGTTTCCCAGAGGAGCCTTGAGGGGACTTTTCAAAGATGGCTGGCGTGGATTAAGTTTGTCCCGCGCCGGATGTAGTCCAAGGAATTCAGAGTGCATGTGTGTGTGTGTGTGTTGAGGTTTGATGGGTGTGGGCAAGCGCCTCCGCGATGAGTGTGTGTGGCGTGGTGGGCAAGGGGAAGAGTGGGGTTGCCATGGCGATGTTAACACATGAGTGGCACCACCGTCGGTTTCCCAGTGGATGGGGCTGCAGTTATGGAGGTGAGGGAGGGGAGTGCGTGTGTGTGTGTGTGTGTGTGTGTGTGTGTNGTGTGTGTGTGTGATGAGGAGGACATGGACAAGCTGGCTGACAGCACCTGCGCCTCAGACACGAACACGCCCATGGAAAGGAAACAATAAGAACCCACAGTGAAGACGTAGACTACACACTGAAACCATGTGGACGTCTTCAGCTGGACAGACATGTGGACGTCTTCAGCTGGACAGACATGTGGACGTCTTCAGCTGGACAGACATGTGGACGTCTTCAGCTGGACAGACATGTGGACGTCTTCAGCTGGACAGACATGTGGACGTCTTCAGCTGGACAGGCATGTGGACGTCTTCAGCTGGACAGGCATGTGGACGTCTTCAGCTGGACAGGCATGTTGACGTCTTCAGCTGGACAGACATGTGGACGTCTTCAGCTGGACAGACATGTGGACGTCTTCAGCTGGACAGACATGTGGACGTCTTCAGCTGGACAGACATGTTGACGTCTTCAGCTGGACAGACATGTGGACGTCTTCAGCTGGACAGACATGTGGACGTCTTCAGCTGGACAGGCATGTGGACGTCTTCAGCTGGACAGACATGTGGACGTCTTCAGCTGGACAGGCATGTGGACGTCTTCAGCTGGACAGACATGTGGACGTCTTCAGCTGGACAGACATGTGGACGTCTTCAGCTGGACAGACATGTGGACGTCTTCAGCTGGACAGACATGTGGACGTCTTCAGCTGGACAGACATGTGGACGTCTTCAGCTGGACAGGCATGTGGACGTCTTCAGCTGGACAGACATGTGGACGTCTTCAGCTGGACAGACATGTGGACGTCTTCAGCTGGACAGACATGTGGACGTCTTCAGCTGGACAGACATGTGGACGTCTTCAGCTGGACAGACATGTGGACGTCTTCAGCTGGACAGACATGTGGACGTCTTCAGCTGGACAGACATGTGGACGTCTTCAGCTGGACAGACATGTGGACGTCTTCAGCTGGACAGACATGTGGACGTCTTCAGCTGGACAGACATGTGGACGTCTTCAGCTGGACAGACATGTGGACGTCTTCAGCTGGACAGACATGTGGACGTCTTCAGCTGGACAGACATGTGGACGTCTTCAGCTGGACAGACATGTGGACGTCTTCAGCTGGACAGACATGTGGACGTCTTCAGCTGGACAGACATGTGGACGTCTTCAGCTGGACAGGCATGTGGACGTCTTCAGCTGGACAGACATGTGGACGTCTTCAGCTGGACAGACATGTGGACGTCTTCAGCTGGACAGGCATGTGGACGTCTTCAGCTGGACAGACATGTGGACGTCTTCAGCTGGACAGACATGTGGACGTCTTCAGCTGGACAGACATGTGGACGTCTTCAGCTGGACAGACATGTGGACGTCTTCAGCTGGACAGACATGTGGACGTCTTCAGCTGGACAGACATGTGGACGTCTTCAGCTGGACAGACATGTGGACGTCTTCAGCTGGACAGGCATGTGGACGTCTTCAGCTGGACAGACATGTGGACGTCTTCAGCTGGACAGACATGTGGACGTCTTCAGCTGGACAGACATGTGGACGTCTTCAGCTGGACAGACATGTAGACGTCTTCAGCTGGACAGACATGTGGACGTCTTCAGCTGGACAGACATGTGGACGTCTTCAGCTGGACAGACATGTGGACGTCTTCAGCTGGACAGACATGTGGACGTCTTGAGCTGGACAGACATGTGGACGTCTTCAGCTGGACAGACATGTGGACGTCTTCAGCTGGACAGACATGTGGACGTCTTCAGCTGGACAGACATGTGGACGTCTTCAGCTGGACAGACATGTGGACGTCTTCAGCTGGACAGACATGTGGACGTCTTCAGCTGGACAGACATGTGGACGTCTTCAGCTGGACAGACATGTGGACGTCTTCAGCTGGACAGACATGTGGACGTCTTCAGCTGGACAGACATGTGGACGTCTTCAGCTGGACAGACATGTGGACGTCTTCAGCTGGACAGACATGTGGACGTCTTCAGCTGGACAGACATGTGGACGTCTTCAGCTGGACAGACATGTGGACGTCTTCAGCTGGACAGACATGTGGACGTCTTCAGCTGGACAGACATGTGGACGTCTTCAGCTGGACAGGCATGTGGACGTCTTCAGCTGGACAGACATGTGGACGTCTTCAGCTGGACAGACATGTGGACGTCTTCAGCTGGACAGACATGTTGACGTCTTCAGCTGGACAGACATGTGGACGTCTTCAGCTGGACAGACATGTGGACGTCTTCAGCTGGACAGACATGTGGACGTCTTCAGCTGGACAGACATGTGGACGTCTTCAGCTGGACAGACATGTGGACGTCTTCAGCTGGACAGACATGTGGACGTCTTCAGCTGGACAGACATGTTGACGTCTTCAGCTGGACAGGCATGTTGACGTCTTCAGCTGGACAGACATGTGGACGTCTTCAGCTGGACAGACATGTGGACGTCTTCAGCTGGACAGGCATGTTGACGTCTTCAGCTGGACAGACATGTTGACGTCTTCAGCTGGACAGACATGTGGACGTCTTCAGCTGGACAGACATGTGGACGTCTTCAGCTGGACAGACATGTGGACGTCTTCAGCTGGACAGACATGTGGACGTCTTCAGCTGGACAGACATGTGGACGTCTTCAGCTGGACAGACATGTGGACGTCTTCAGCTGGACAGACATGTGGACGTCTTCAGCTGGACAGACATGTGGACGTCTTCAGCTGGACAGACATGTGGACGTCTTCAGCTGGACAGACATGTGGACGTCTTCAGCTGGACAGACATGTGGACGTCTTCAGCTGGACAGACATGTGGACGTCTTCAGCTGGACAGACATGTGGACGTCTTCAGCTGGACAGACATGTGGACGTCTTCAGCTGGACAGACATGTGGACGTCTTCAGCTGGACAGACATGTGGACGTCTTCAGCTGGACAGACATGTGGACGTCTTCAGCTGGACAGACATGTGGACGTCTTCAGCTGGACAGACATGTGGACGTCTTCAGCTGGACAGACATGTGGACGTCTTCAGCTGGACAGACATGTGGACGTCTTCAGCTGGACAGACATGTGGACGTCTTCAGCTGGACAGACATGTGGACGTCTTCAGCTGGACAGGCATGTGGACGTCTTCAGCTGGACAGACATGTGGACGTCTTCAGCTGGACAGACATGTGGACGTCTTCAGCTGGACAGACATGTGGACGTCTTCAGCTGGACAGACATGTGGACGTCTTCAGCTGGACAGACATGTGGACGTCTTCAGCTGGACAGACATGTGGACGTCTTCAGCTGGACAGACATGTGGACGTCTTCAGCTGGACAGACATGTGGACGTCTTCAGCTGGACAGACATGTGGACGTCTTCAGCTGGACAGGCATGTTGACGTCTTCAGCTGGACAGACATGTGGACGTCTTCAGCTGGACAGACATGTGGACGTCTTCAGCTGGACAGACATGTGGACGTCTTCAGCTGGACAGACATGTGGACGTCTTCAGCTGGACAGGCATGTGGACGTCTTCAGCTGGACAGACATGTGGACGTCTTCAGCTGGACAGACATGTGGACGTCTTCAGCTGGACAGACATGTGGACGTCTTCAGCTGGACAGACATGTGGACGTCTTCAGCTGGACAGACATGTGGACGTCTTCAGCTGGACAGACATGTGGACGTCTTCAGCTGGACAGACATGTGGACGTCTTCAGCTGGACAGACATGTGGACGTCTTCAGCTGGACAGACATGTGGACGTCTTCAGCTGGACAGACATGTGGACGTCTTCAGCTGGACAGACATGTGGACGTCTTCAGCTGGACAGACATGTGGACGTCTTCAGCTGGACAGACATGTGGACGTCTTCAGCTGGACAGACATGTGGACGTCTTCAGCTGGACAGACATGTGGACGTCTTCAGCTGGACAGACATGTGGACGTCTTCAGCTGGACAGGCATGTGGACGTCTTCAGCTGGACAGGCATGTGGACGTCTTCAGCTGGACAGACATGTGGACGTCTTCAGCTGGACAGACATGTGGACGTCTTCAGCTGGACAGACATGTGGACGTCTTCAGCTGGACAGACATGTGGACGTCTTCAGCTGGACAGACATGTGGACGTCTTCAGCTGGACAGACATGTGGACGTCTTCAGCTGGACAGACATGTGGACGTCTTCAGCTGGACAGACATGTGGACGTCTTCAGCTGGACAGACATGTGGACGTCTTCAGCTGGACAGACATGTGGACGTCTTCAGCTGGACAGACATGTGGACGTCTTCAGCTGGACAGACATGTGGACGTCTTCAGCTGGACAGACATGTGGACGTCTTCAGCTGGACAGACATGTGGACGTCTTCAGCTGGACAGGCATGTGGACGTCTTCAGCTGGACAGACATGTGGACGTCTTCAGCTGGACAGACATGTGGACGTCTTCAGCTGGACAGACATGTTGACGTCTTCAGCTGGACAGACATGTGGACGTCTTCAGCTGGACAGACATGTGGACGTCTTCAGCTGGACAGACATGTAGACGTCTTCAGCTGGACAGACATGTAGACGTCTTCAGCTGGACAGACATGTAGACGTCTTCAGCTGGACAGACATGTGGACGAGTGTGCACGTGATAATGACCCCAGTGACTCCAAACTGTTTTCCAGCACACGCTGCACTGTAGCTTGACACTTGCCCATTCCTCCCAACATATTACCAGTCTGAACCAGTCCATCCGTCCTGTCAGAGCCCCACGTCTGCAGGACGGACACAGGAGACACCCAAACACCTGAGGGACAGGACAGGAGACACCCAAACACCTGAGGGACAGGACAGTCACACTTTGACAGACGTCCTAATCCTTCCCGCTCTGGATCAGGTTTCTTTCATGAAGGAAGCACCATTGTTCCCAGTCTGTTGGGTTTCTCCGTCTCTGCCTCGTTTGGGGGCGTCCAGCTGATCCACTCACATGACATTAATGAGTTTAATGGACATCTGGCAGAGAAGCTGTTGCTAAACAGATTTTTGATCCAACAAATGGAGGAACATTTGCATCCCCCTCCCCAGCTCCCACCTCTTTGCTCCAACCCCCAGCGGACGACAGTTGTTGTTTTTTTGGTTTTGTATTTTTCAGGCTCTCAAGAAGACAGCCGCTGATCACTGTCAGTGCACGTTACACACAAACCTGATCACTGTCAGTGCACGTTACACACAAACCCAACGTGAGAGGATTTATGCTTTTGTCTTTTTGTTCCTCCCTCTTTTGCAACTATCACCCTGAAAGAGTCTCCTTGCCACTTCTGAGAGAAAGATTGTTCAGAACAGTACAGGTGCTAAATGTTGCGGAGGTGAGGAGGGAGTGTGTGGAGAGACGTGTGCCTACGCGGTGTCAGCGGGGAGGAAGATTGAAACAGCCTGTCATCATCATCATCAGTCATCCTCTCACTTCACTCCCAAACGTCTGAGTTTTGTCTTCCTTTGTCCTTCCCTCTCCTCCAGCCTTCACGTCCTTGTCCGTGTGACAACAAAAACACAGATCTGTTCGCCGAGGTGACCCAACTGTCTGGGAGTGTCTGAATCCGTGGACTGTTTTGAATTAAATTTGAATGCAGCCACTTTGCAGCCTCGCCTCTTCTTCTCCATTGGCAGTAGCTTGCTGTAAATTGGGCATGTTTTTCTATTTTTTGGGTGGGGGTGTTGTAATATTGTAATTACTGCAGCAGTTTGAGGAGGAAAGGGAACACATGCTAGTTTCTTTTAAACGATTTGCTCCATCGTAGGGATGTGCGATATGGCATAAAATTCATATCACGATATGTATTGTGAAGGGTGGCAATAACGATATATATCGTGCAATATGTTTTTGGTATAAAACTTGCAATAGGAATGAAAAAAAAAAAGCATAGGGTGTCCTTTTGCCATAATTTATTTTGAAAACTGCTATACCACAAAATAAATCTCTATTAAGAAAATTTCACTACTAGGTCCAGAGAGTTTTTAAATAATTAACAACTCAAGCATTAGGCTTCTTTATTGTATGCTGGTGAAGATTCTCAGTCGTCCAGGACATGATAAATCAAAAAGGCGTTCAATACAAGATCAACTGGACTTTATTTGTAACAGAAGACGTTTCGCTTCTCATCCGAGGAGCTTTATCAATTCAATGAACCAGACTGTGTGCGCGTGGAGTTATAACAGGAGTCACGCACCAACATATGTAAATTGCAAGCTGAGGTAACACATACATGTAAATTGACAGATCACACCTTAACAGTAGGGAGTTCCCTTGAAGTCTCTGACAGAAGACACAACAACTGTATGTAAATTGACAAAAAACACCTCACAGCCCAACAACAGAGGTTTCTCAACAAACTTTGCTAGTCTAATTCACAGACAAGACACCTCTGCTCCCATCCGGTGTAAAACGTTTGTGAATCAGCCCCAAAACTGAGTTATAAGTCTTGGAAAGTTGAAATCTCAGACCTCCTCCTCTGTTAAGAGAAGGTTTTTCTCTCTTAACATAAACAGCTTCCTTCACACCCCTCTCAAACCATCTGTGTTCTCGGTCCAAAATTTGCACATTTTCGTCCTCAAATGAGTGACCCTTGTCCGTGAGGTGGAGGTGAACAGCTGAGTTTTGTCCAGAGGAGGTTGTTCTCCTGTGCTGGGACATTCTTCTGTGGATGGGCTGCTTAGTTTCTCCAATGTAACGGTCTGGGCAGTCCTCGCTGCACTGGATTGCGTACACTACACCACTCTGTTTGTGTGTGGGGTTTTTGTCCTTCGGATGCACCAGCCTCTGTCTGAGAGTCCTGCTGGGTTTGAAATGTACTGGGATGTTGTGTTTGTTGAAAATCCTTCTGAAATTCTCTGAGACTCCAGCAACATAAGGAATGACAATGTTTTTTCGTCTGTTAGCATTTTTCTGTTGATTATTGTGTTTAGCAGATTTCCTTGCTGACTTGACAAAAGCCCAGTTGGGATATCCACATGTTTGCAGCGATTTGTTGATGTGTTTCTGTTCCTTTTCCTTCCCTTCTGTCCTTGTGGGGATGTGTTCTGCCCGATGCTGTAAGGTTCTGATGACAGAAAGTTTGTGCTCCAGTGGATGGTGAGAGTCAAACAGAAGATACTGGTCTGTGTGGACAAATAAAGTCCAGTTGATCTTGTATTGAACGCCTTTTTGACGTCTTTATTGTAGTGCAAAACAAACCAGCCACTAGGGAGCACAAGCCAGTTTATCTTTTGTGCCGGTCCTAAGCCCGGGTAAATGGTGAGGCTTGTGTCAGGAATGGCATCCGATGTAAAACACTTGCCAAAACCATAATGCAAGTTCATCAAAGTGAAACCATACCGGATCGGTCGAGGCCCGGGTTAACAACGTCCGCCACCGGTGCTGTTGACAAACAGGGTGCCGGCGGAAATTGTACTACTGTTAGTCGAAGACCCCGAGGAGGGAAACGTGTCAGGAGACAGAGGGAGAGGAGGAAAGTGAAGAATGTAGGACTGAGGGTTGCAACTCTAAATGTGGGGACAATGACAGGCAAAGGTAGAGAGCTGGCTGACATGATGCAGAGAAGAAAGGTAGATGTTTTATGTGTCCAAGAGACCAAGTGGAAGGGCAGCAAGGCTCGCAGCATTGGAGCAGGGTTCAAACTGTTTTACCATGGTGTGGATAGAAAGAGAAATGGAGTAGGGGTGGTCCTGAAGGAGGAGTTGGCAAAGAATGTAGTAGAGGTGAAGAGAGTGTCAGATAGGGTGATGTGTCTGAAGGTAGAAGTAGAAGGTCTGATGCTAAACATAGTAAGTGGTTATGCTCCACAGGTTGGATGTGATGGGGAGGAGAAAGATACATTTTGGAAAGATTTGGATGAAGTGATAGAGAGTATTCCCAGGGAGGAAAGAGTGGTGATTGGAGCAGACCTGAATGGACATGTTGGTGAAGGAAACAGAGGGGATGAGGAAGTGATGGGTAGGTTTGGTGTCAAGGAAAGAAACCAGGAAGGACAGATGGTGGTGGATTTTGCCAAGAGAATGGAAATGGCTATAGTCAATACCTATTTCCAAAAGAGGGAGGAACATAGAGTGACCTATAAGAGTGGAGGAAGGAGTACACAGGTCGACTACATTCTGTGTAGAAGAGGAAACCTGAGGAGATTGGAGACTGTAAGGTTGTGGCAGGGGAGAGCGTGGCCAGACAGCATCGGATGGTTGTGTGTAGAATGACTGTTGTTGCGAAGAAGAGAAAAAGAGTAAAATCAGAGAAGAAGACCAAATGGTGGAAGCTAAAGAAGGAAGAATGTTGTGAGAAATTCAGAGACGAGCTGTTAAAGGCTCTGGGTGGTAAGAAAGAGCTTCCAAGTGACTGGGCTACTACAGCAACAGTAATTAGAGAGACAGGTAGGAAGGTACTTGGTGTGTCATCTGGACAGAGAATGGATGATAAGGAAACCTGGTGGTGGAATAGTGAAGTGCAGGACGCCATTCAAAGAAAGAGATTAGCCAAGAAGAAATATGACAGTGAGAGGACTGAAGAGAGGAGACAGGAATATAAGGAGATGGGACATAGAGCAAAGAGGGAAGTAGCTAAGGCAAAGCAGAGGGCGTACAATGAGTTGTATGGGAGACTGGACACTAAAGAGGGCGAGAAGGACTTGTACCGATTGGCAAGACAGAGGGATCAGGCTGGAAAGGATGTGCAGCAGGTTAGGCTTATTAAAGATGGGAATGGGAATGTTCTAACAAGTGAGGAGAGTGTGATGGGAAGATGGAAGGATTACTTTGAGGAGCTAATGAATGAAGAGAATGAAAGAGAAAGAAGAGTGGAGGTCATAGAAACTGTGGACCAGGAAGTGGGAAAGATTAGTGAGGGTGAAGTCCGGAAAGCTTTGAAAAGAATGAAGAAGGGGAAGGCAGTAGGACCTGATGACATACCAGTGGAGGTTTGGAAATGTCTTGGAGAGGTGGCAGTGAGGTTTTTGACTCAAATATTTAATGGAATATTTGAGGGTGAGAAAATGCCTAAAGAATGGAGAAGAAGTGTGCTGGTTCCCATTTTTAAGAACAAGGGTGATGTACAGAGTTGTAGCAACTACAGGGGAATTAAGTTGATGAGCCACACAATGAAGATCTGGGAGAGAGTTGTGGAAGCAAGGCTTAGACAAGAGGTGACTATCTGTGAGCAGCAGTATGGTTTCATGCCAAGAAAGAGCACCACAGATGCCATCTTTGCTTTGAGGATGTTGATAGAGAAGTACAGAGAGGGTCAGAAAGAACTCCATTGTGTGTTTGTGGATTTAGAAAAAGCATATGACAGGGTGCCAAGAGAGGAGGTGTGGTATTGCATGAGGAAATCTGGAGTGGCAGAAAAGTATGTTAGACTGGTACAGGACATGTATGAAGACAGCAGGACAGTGGTGAGATGTGCTGTAGGAGTGACAGATAGCTTCAAGGTGGAGGTGGGATTGCATCAAGGATCGGCTCTGAGCCCCTTCTTGTTTGCTCTGGTGATGGACCGACTAACAGATGAGGTCAGGCAGGAATCCCCATGGACTATGATGTTTGCAGATGACATTGTGATATGTGGTGAGAACAGGGAACAAGTGGAAGAGAACTTGGAGAGGTGGAGGTATGCACTTGAAAGAAGAGGAATGAAAGTCAGCCGTAGTAAGACAGAGTACATGTGTGTGAATGAGAGGGAGGCCAGTGGAACAGTGAGGCTACAAGGAGCAGAGGTCACAAAGGTGCAGGACTTCAAGTACTTGGGGTCCACTGTCCAGGAAAATGGGGAATGTGGTAAAGAGGTGAAGAAGAGAGTCCAGGCAGGATGGAGCGGATGGAGAAAAGTTTCAGGAGTGATTTGTGACAAAAAGGTGTCAGCAAAGGTCAAAGGAAAAGTTTACAAGACAGTGGTGAGACCAGCTATGTTGTATGGTCTGGAGACAGTGGCATTGACAAAAAGACAGGAGAAAGAACTGGAAGTAGCAGAAATGAAGATGCTGAGGTTCTCCTTAGGAGTGACAAGGATGGATAAGATCAGGAATGAGATAATCAGAGGTACAGCACATGTTGAACAACTGGGAGATAAAGTTAGGGAGGCCAGACTGAGATGGTTTGGACATGTCCAGAGGAGGGACAGTGGGTATATTGGTAGAAGGATGTTAGAAATGCAGCTGCCAGGAAAAAGACACAGAGGAAGGCCAAAGAGGAGATATATGGATGCAGTTAGAGAGGACATGAAGGTAGTTGGAGTGAGGACAGAGGATGCAGAGGACAGAGTGAGGTGGAGGAGGATGACTCGCTGTGGCGACCCCTGAAAAGGGAAAAGCCGAAAGAAGAAGAAGAAGAAGAAGAAGATTGTAGTGCAAAACAGTGCAAAATATATCGTGGTGTAGGAGGTGGTGAAGAGACGACACAGGAGACGGGATATAGTTCTTCACTTTTAATCAACTCCTACTCAGAAACGGGGAGTTGGCCAGTGCTGTGCGCACTGGAGCCGGAAGCCGGCGGAGGAAGAGGTGTAGAAAGAGAAACTCACAGTCAGCTGAACCCCTCAAAGACAACATCCCTTCCATGAGCTCAAGAGCTGTGCCATCGCCCAAATCGGAGAGGGAAAACAGTTTCTCGGCGCGCTCCGCGTCTGAGAGCGTGTAACGCTGCAGAAGGAGCTCCTTGAGGGCGTCGTATTTTCCTTGTGCAGGAGGGTCTTCGAGCAGGCTCATTACCCGCTGGGTGGACAATGGGTCCAGTGAAGCGACCACATGGTGGTATTTGGTGTCGTCTGCAGAGATCCCGCGAAGAGCGAACTGTGATTCGACGTGGGCGAACCACGACCGAGGTGCGTGCAGCCAGAAGTCCGGGATTTTAACGGCCACCGCAAAAGCGAGCGGGGCCGCCGGTGGGGGTTCCACCGCGGACAGCTGAGGAGAGCTGGCTGGACCTTCAGATGTCGTCATATTCAGTTCACGTAGGTCACCAGTGTAGGAGGTGGTGAAGAGACGACACAGGAGACGGGATGTAGTTCTTCACTTTTAATCAACTCCTACTCAACTGGCGGGAAAACCACCCAACACCGCCTTATATACCAACACAACATCCGGTCCTCTGGACCTTTCACAATAAAAGCATCCTGTAACACATTCGGTCCACTGGGTGTGAGTAGAGCCCCCTAGTGGTCCACCACAGTGTGTAGTTTTAGCCATAAGTTTTAAACTAAAGAATATGTTGTTAACTCTTAACAGTTTCCTTTATTGTCACTTAAGAAATGAACAGTAACAGACAGCATTTTACACTGAAAACACTTCACCCTCCAACCCTCTAGTGGGCGTCTCCTTCAGCTATAAGGAGAGCTGACAAGGCAACCAGTTTCCTCTGTGGCTTTGACCAGAGGGTCTCGCAGTAAAATCACACAACACAGCGTTCTGTTCACAGATCAGAGGGCAGGTTTCTCTAAAGCTGACCAACGCTTACTTTAACTTTCGACAAAAAACAAAAAAACTTTTGACGGAACATAGCATTTTGCGCATTCATCTGAATGGCAACACTACGGCAAGCCGGACGTAGTTAGCTTATAGCTTCGCTACTTAGCACTCGAAGAAAAGACTTTAGCACCACTTACGCACAGTTTTCAATACAAAAAAAGTATCGATTAACTCTGACAACTCTGATTGTACACTTCAACACCACTTATGCACAGTTTTAAACTTAAAAAAGTAAAGATTAAATCTGACAACTGTGATTTTGCGGTTAGCCGGTAGAAGACAGATCTCTATCGAAGGCTAAATTTCTATCGTTTCTACCGTGTACCGTTTATATCGCGCATCCCTACTCCATCGAGGAGACAGTCAAGTGTACACATAGAAACTCCCGTGTAATAAACGGTGATGTTTTGAAAATGACACATAAACCTCAAGTCTGCCGTTTAATCTGGCGTAAAATGTAAACCCCATCAGAATTAAATCCTGGCTTAATCCCTTTGGTTTTGAAACGCCTGTTTTGGAAAAGTTGAATGGTTCGAGCATGGTTTCAGTCCAGCGAGCGAGGCCTCGGAGCGTGGGTGTTCAGAGCCCCGCCACTTTTACCTCACTTCAGGTCCTGCGTGGCTCCTCTGGTCTGCTCCTCTGAGCCGGTGCCAGCACGAGGACGTACGACGCACCGGGGGACAGCCATCGTCTGAGCGTCGTCTACCTTACTGCTGAAACACAACGCTGCGCTTCTCAGAGCTGCCCGTTCAGCGGTGCCCCGTATGGGAAGCCCTCGTCTCGTTTCTGACCGCACGTCTCAGCCGCCAGATAAAGCAGCCCTTTCTCTGGATTGACGACCCGATTCTTTATGTAACCTCGCTTCAACGTATAAACTGCTGTTGAGCTCATCATCCAGGAAGTGAAGAGAAGCATGGCCATGTCCTCTTGTTTTCTAAAAATTTCTGGAGTATAGTCTATATCCATGTTGTTGACAGCATTAACAAACAGGATAACATTATCCAGTGACATGGACATATTCATCAGTTTTGTTTTTGTCGCTCTGAAAAATAAACACAAGATTAAGTTACTTTTATTAGGCCATGTAGTGCGATTGAGTTAAAACAACGGCTTTTCATTTTGCTCATGGACATTTAAAAACAATGTGGGCTGAAATAAATAGTTTGGGCTTTATTTTTAGATAGGGCTCTGAGAATATGTTATTAGACTATTAAAGTGTGTGTGACATGATTTTGGAACTACAGTATGCATAAAGTGGCAGAGTAGCTACTCAGCTTTGATTTTTTTTGTACACAGATGCTTCGAATAATTAATATAAAAAAGTATTTTTTAATAAAATAGTTCTCTTCAGAGCGTCGCAGTTTTCGGGTGGAGAAAGGAGGGGTCAAGCGCTGACGCATTTTATGACGCAATCACCAGAACGCACCTTGTAAATAACTATGGCAGAGAATATACAAACTGAGGAATTAAGCCATTTAAGTGAAGATTTGAGCGATTTGTCTTCAGTTTGAGAAGCCGAAGTTAGTTCGAGTGTTGGACAAGAAACAGCTGGTTCTAATTTAGGTCTGCACCCGTATTTATTTGACTCTTACTGTTCAGTGAACGAGGTGGTGCGAGGGGAAATCCAACATTTCAGATGAGCAAAGTTCCGAGGGTGAAGGGCTGGAACCCGATCGTAGTCGTCTACAGAGCTGACGATGTTAGAACACCCACATGCGACACAACTTACCGGCATTTTTCAAGTTATACAAAAGAAAATAGGTGATTTTGAAGACAATTTCACTGCATGCTAATAGCAGCCTGCAGACTGAAGTCCTTGTCTCTACGTCACGACCTTGCATGCGTAAGTACCCGGATGTCCCTTGACGAAACACGGCGCCAATTTTAAAATCACTTTAAAATCAAATTTTCATAGATTTATCATTTTGCTTGTAAAAACTTGAATGAGACAACATACGTATATATGTTGTGCCACTTTATGCATAGTTCCAACATCATATCACACACCCTTTAATATCTTACCTGTTGTAGATAGCACTCTGAACAACTTCATGTGGCTTTATGTGGCTCCAGGGCCGCAGGTTGCAGACCCCTGCACTAGCCCAACCAAAGTCCAGGACCCCTTACATTTTAAGACAGGTTTACAAGAAATCTAAAATAACTACCTATCAGCCTCTTTCAAACCAGTTATGTGATCACAATCTGATAGGCCTACCTTTGTGCTTGATGGATTTTTCATGCTGACGGACATCGTTCCTTCCCCCATGAGAGACACTAAAGTCGCAGTTACAAATCTTAAAAAACGCGTAATTGTGTCCCACCCTACTCTTCTTTAGGAAAGTAAATTCGCTGTCCCATTTTTCAAGATATTTACACGAAGTCTTAACTTTTTTGGCAGGGACGCCTTCTCTCTCGTTACATTCATCTCTGTGTTTTTCCGGGTTTGTGTTCCCGCTGCCA
>JBBPBX010073898.1:0-17711 GCA_038048925.1 Garcialebias charrua
CGAATATGCAACATGACCTGTCAATCAATCCAGTAGGCGTGTCAGCAAATGACCAGTTGGCGACCTCAATATGTCCCGAAGGTAAACGCCCCTTACCTGCAGGGCTGGGCTGCACCCCATCACGATGTACGCTCGAGTATGCAGTCTCAACCGTCTGCGGACAGTGCACACCGAGTCCGTGCAGCTCACAGAGTACACACAGTGCGCCTGAGTATGTGGGGGGGCCTTAAGGCTGCAGTCTGAGAGCAAAGTGCTCTGTTAGGAAAATATGGAACAATAAGATCTGTAATATAAGACGGAGCTAGGTTGTTGAGGGCTTTGTAGGTTAGAAGTAAGATTTTTAATTCAATTCTGAATTCAGGACTGTACCGCTCAGTTCATGTTTTTTTTTCCATGAAAGGCATGCACTTTATTATGAAGACCTGTTGGCTTTTGCTGCTTGTGGATAGTAAATGGTAAAAGAACTGTACTTGTATAGCACCTTTCTATCCTATCAAGATACTCAAAGCTCTTTACAACACAATCTTTACCCCTCTACTAGATCTTTACAAAGAATAATCAGTGCTTTATCACATTCATACACCGATGGGACACACATAGGAGGCAATGAGGGGTTCAGTGTCTTGCCCACGAGTACCACCAACCGTGCATAATACGTGAATCAGTAAACTGTCAGAATAATCAACATCCAAAGCCTGAATCCCTCACACAACATTCCTGAATGTGTTTTTTAATAAAGCTTGCACGCGATTGTGTGATAATGATTTTGTGTTTGCTGTAAATGGACAAACAGTTCAATTAAAGAACAAGTAAGAACTCCAGCTGTCAGCTGCAATGTGAAGAACTTGTATATTGATGATAACCACCGTCCTATCTGCTGGTGGAGATTGTGAAGACATTTCTATGATACTCAGAGGTCTAGCTACAGAGAGAATACAAGTTCAGGTGTTTTTTGTTTTGTTTATTACCTTTTTTGGGAAGATTTACTGACCTGTCCAAACCATTTAATGATTAGAGTAGAAGACTTCACCAGTACCACTCATTTCTCTGACAGAAGTGGTCTTAATAAAAATAAGCCAGAATCTGATGACATTTTCTATTCTAAGCATTTGTTCACTTACTGTGTCTTATGGATGCACAGAGGGATACTCTAAGGGGAGAAATGTTTAACATTTCTGTTACTCACAGGCCAAGCTGCAGCATAGACAAAATTTTAAGAAAAGGGGTGACTTTGACCTTTGACCTTGAAGTGAAGACTGCTCATTTTTGACCCAAGAGATGTCCAGCTGTGCAGTTTGACATTTCTAAGTTGAAAGGTTTTCAATGTAGACCTCCGAGAAGAAACCATCCACAGACAGAGACAGATGGTGCCACAGAACAGGCATATAAGAAATATTTTGTAATAAACAAATTAAAAACAGTCAACTAGTCAACTAGTGTGCTGCTTGTACAACATCTGTAGAAAACAGCTCAGAGAAATATGATAAAACAGATTATACTCACACTTTAATAAACTGATTCAATTAAACTGCTTAAAAAAATAAAATAAAAAAACATCAAGCTGCCGTTTACAGTCTAATCTAATTACAGCTCATATTTAGTTGAAATTCAAAGTCAGTATTTTACTAACAGATTTATAATTTACCCGCACTAACCTTTCATGTAAAACGGTGCACTTGAAAATCTGCATTTCATTCACCAACGATCTAACCGATAGATGCCGTCAAACAACGTTCGATCTGAAGCCTGCAGGGCTCAGATGATGACAGCAGACCCCGCAGCAGGGAGTAAACCGAGATAAAGCGTCAACTCACTGGTTGAGGTAGAAGCCCCGTGTGGAGGCGGTGACGCTGACGTGGCGCTCCTCCGCCGTCACGATGTTCAGGTACATGAGGTCGCCGTGCATCTTCCTGTTCCCAGGCGGAGGGTTCCAGCTGCTCATGGTCAGGACCTTCAGGCACTGCATGGGCTGGTGACGACAGCACATAAAGAAATACGGTTCAACTGATCTTCCATTACTGACACATCTAGAGTTATGTACTTTTATTTTGTAGGTCATTTTATCTTGAAAACCATACAAAGCAGAGAGGGTGTGTCACACCTTCCAGTCGTTGTTCTGTGGCTGGAGGGGCACCACAGGGCGGTCTTTGGTGCCCGGCAGGATGTGTTCAGGGGGAGTACAGTCGATCTGTTCCAGCTCGTTGCCCTTCTTCTTCCTCTTACCGCTGTCTGCGACCAGATGAAGGAGAAACGTTTGGGTTAGTGGGGCTAACGTAAGGCTGCGCGCTCTCTTCTGTTAAAGACCCACGCTGTGAGACCTCTTTGATCTGGAGACAGCAGAACACCTCATTCAGTTGCCACACCTGTTTTATGTAGGTCAAAATAATTTATACAACATATTCTGATGCATGCTCAATAATCCAGGTAGAAAATCTAAAAAAAGTTAAAGTCTGGTCCTCTGGACATCCAAAAAACAAAACAAAAAAATTGTCTTTCAGAGGAAAGACGAAATGTTTCTACAATTTTTGTTTTTTGGTTTTTTTTGAACGTCCAGAGGACCAGATTTAACTTTTTAAGATTTTATGCAACACTTTTGCTTCAATTTGAACGCAGATCACTGAGAAAACTCTAAACAAAAAGAGACATTTATTTATTTTAAATGTTTACCAATTCTTCATCTCTTAAGCACAAAGGAAGCTAAACGCTAACTGTAGCATTGCAGCTGCTAAATGGTCCCTCACTGATATCACCAACACTCATTAACCTTTAAAATCCTTCAGAGTCAGACACTCTCTGTAAATGTGTCGTGTGACTCATAAATGATGCAACAAGTGATTTTAACGGAGTGGAGAAGCCAGCCTACAGTCTGGGCCTCAGCAGAGTCTTACCTCCGAGGTCTCCGTCAGTGAAGACGCTGAGGAAAGACAAGGAGTTGCAGTCCACTCCGTTGTAGGCGTCGGAGGGGTCCAGGCTTTTCAGCAGGTCTCTGATGTGGCGCACATGAATGCGGGCTTCACGCACCGTGTACGGCTCTAGAAGATAAAAACAAAATGACAAATACACATTAAAACCTGTTTCCTGTATAGAGTTACAACACTTCAGCAGAGGTTTAAAGCCCAAACTGTACGGAGTTTGTCCAAGCTTCTCTTCATGTGCTTCATATCATCACATTACAAATCTTAAACATCTTCAATAGCTTTGGTAAATATAGCAAACAAAGAAAGTTGGCTTGCGCCAATAGATTTGAATAAACTACCAAAATATAATTCTAGAATCATTTATGTTTAGTTATAGTTACAAATAGCCCAGTAGATGCCACTTAGGTCCCAGTATGTGTTGCAGGATCAGTGCAGGTGGCACGTGTGTTAGCTGGTGGTG
Source organism: Garcialebias charrua (assembly GCA_038048925.1). Lineage (NCBI taxonomy): Eukaryota > Metazoa > Chordata > Actinopteri > Cyprinodontiformes > Rivulidae > Garcialebias > Garcialebias charrua. The sequence continues at coordinate 3,379 of JBBPBX010073898.1, forward strand.
TGCTTTGACTGTTCATGCTGCTGTGAAATTGATACAAACGACTTGTTTGTGCAACGACTGAAAGCTTTGAGCACTACAAGCTGGCAAGTAATAAACTTGATCTTTGTCAAGACGCGTCTGTTAGCAAGAAGTAAGTCCCAGTACAAGTGGTGTGAGCCCCACCCTGCAACTATTAGGACCCTCTAATCCAGGGCTATTCAACTAATTGCTCAGGGGCCACAGTTACTGAGAGCCAAGAGCTCAGGGGCCAGACATCTAGCAGTTATCAAAGCAGGGGTGCCCAAACTTTTTCCCTAAGAGGGCCAAATTTAAGATCTATCAGAAGACTGAGGGCCAAATGCAATAATACATAAAATGCAAATAATTATTTAAGTAAAATCCATTTATTCATTACTCTTTATTCTTCAAATCTCTCTGACTACAAAGCGTTCGTAACGCAACACCGCTGCAGCTCTGCAGGTAAGAGGTGTTCACTTCAGGACAAATCGAGGTTACTGATTGGTCAGTTGCTGACGTGCCTACTGGACTGATTGACAGGTGGCATGACTCATGCAAAAAATATATATATCATAGATTTTGTTGGCTTGTTTAACACGGTCAGCATTTATTCCATATTTATTCAATATTATGGTGAATATAAGATTTCTTTATTTTTCAGGGGTGCCGAGTTTACATTTAAAGAGGCTAAAATCACCATTGAAACCAGTTCATATTTACAATTTACTTTTAAACACTTTGTGATTTATAAGTGTGTTGTGTTCTGTCAAAGGAAAATGTTATTCAGTGGCAAGAAACTGCGGAGGGATGGTAGAAAGTCTGTCAAAATGAAATACAAAAATATACATTAAAATGATTTTAAAAAAATACACAAATTATCCACTTTACTGTGTAATCCGTGTAGTTAAATCATGGTAGTCAGGCCGACTAACAATAAAGTTAATGGGTGGAGTTAACGAGTGTAAGCACATTGATTCTTCAAAGGAAATTTTAATAAAATAATGAGGACAGCTTGGTGGACCAACTGAAATGGCTTGGCGGGCCAACTTTGGCCTGCGGGCCCCACTTTGAGCACCCCTGGTTCAACGTCTAGTTTTATTTAAAAATGAACCAATCGGTGGGCAAAACTGAATTCATCGGAGGGCCTGATTTAGCCTGCGGGCCGTCAGTTGAATAGCCCTGCTCTAATCTTTAAGTTTTAGACAGGAGGGAAACGCCAAACAGAAAATGTAAAATGTTTTATTTTATTCCTGTATATTTATCTGTATTAAGGAATAAAACGCAAGACGTTGATGTTGGTCTGCCAAGTGGATTAAGGGATTTAGTGAATAAATGTGTATTTGAGGTTACGCTGAGTCTTTACTTTTCAGGATGAACCAAACGTGCATTGAAAGATTGCAATTTGTAGTTGTACCTTTATTAATGTCATATTAACTGTTTGCATCACTAATTAAGTATTCAGTCAGTCAGAGCTCCATGAGCTAATGCTGCTAACAAGCTCCTCCATCTTCCTGTACACGCAGAACAGACCCGTCTCCTTATTACCATCAAGCTGCTAACAAGACCTGCTAACAAGACCATGTCGCCAACAGAACCACGATGTTGAAAGAACTTCACCACTAACCGAATCACACTGTAGATGTATTTTTCAACTTTGGCACCTTGTTTTTTTAGTATTTTAGTAGTATTTTTAGTAGTATTTTTAGTATTTTTGCTGCATGCTTTAGTATTTCTTGTTGTTTTGGGGGGGGCGAGTCGAGATGGTTCTTCTCGTCCTAAGCATCTCATTGCACTGTTGACCTTACCTAGCTCCAATTGTTGCATCATGAACAAGTCAAAGTCCTCCATCAACTGGGCTAAAAATTAAATATGACGACACCGACTCATTGTTAAAAATACACTTTGTTCTCCTCGGAGTCTGACCTTCAACCACTTTGAGCAGCGAGCCCTCCTGCAGGCCCTCGATGGACTTGAGCTCTGCAAAGTTGTCCAGCACGTTCCCGTCCAGCTGCAGAGAGAAGCAGGTGCGGTGGCAGGTGTCCTCGCGGTCCATCAACACCTGATGGATCTCCTGCACCATTTCCTGGGGGGACACCTGATGAACAAGAGAGATTAGGATTAAAGTCGTTGAGCAGAAGCTTGTGCAGTGCTCCAAGAGCAACTTCACCCTTTGTTGTGACAAAAAGGATTTTACCAAGAACGCGCTGCAATTCCATGAGCGAGCTGTCTCAGTGTCACACACAGCTGAGGAGCTCATCAGTACCTGCAGGTCAAACGGCTCCGTTCCCGGCGCCTGGATCTTCACGGTGAAGCCCGTGTCCTGGATCACGATCACTTCTTGCTCGTTGGACTCGTCCCCTCCGTCCGCCGTCCCGTTCTGCTTCGATTCGGGCTCCTCCGTGTGCTCGTGAGCTCCGACTTCGTTCACCATGGCTGTATTTGCACTATGCCCTGCAACAAACAAGTTCACGGTGGATCACAAGACACGTGTGGCCTCCTGCCAGAACTACCGTAGTTCAAACGTTTAGATCGTGAACAAAAAGAAGAAAACATACGTTCTTGTGTTTGTGTGGAAAAGCCAACTCCTTTTTGGCTTCACCATCTCTCAGTAGAAAAATGTCTTAACACTGAATTTGTCCACAGCTGAAGGAGAATGTTTTTTCACCCATCTGTGTGTGCACGCGTTTGTAATTTTAACAAATCATCTCACAAACCAGTGAACAGATTTAATTAAACTTGGATAAACGTCGTCTACAACTGATTGAACTCTGAGGTCTACTTGATTCATGATGGCTGCCACAGCCAGCTGACCCTACCTAACACAACCTGGCTGTATTTCAATGAGTTTTCCTGATAATAACCTTATATTTGGTGTGGTAGTAGCTGAGACTGATCCCCCAGTGCAGACTCTGAGTTAACAGATTGCGCAAAATCTGGTTCAATTAAATTTAAAGACTTTTTGATATCCTGTTGCAAAATCTCCCATGAACCACTGAACAAATTTTAAAGACACTTTAGGGAAATAATCATTAGATGATCTTCAACTAATTAACTTTGACACCTAATCCATTTCAAGATGGCTGCCACAGTCAAGTGAGCTCAGAAAACACAAAAATGGCTATAATTCAGTCAGATTCACATAGATTGTGCTATAGTTTGGTGTCAATGTAGCTGAATCTCATTCACAACACAAACTTCAAGTGCTGCTTATTGCATAAAAAAAAATTTGCTTTAAACTTTAGCATTCACTCTCAGAGTCAGCACTGTTTGTCTGTAAGCAAAATATCTCATGAACCACTGGAAGGATTTTATTGAAACTTCCAGAAAGTAAACACCAGGTGAACATCTATGTCTATTTAACTTTTGATATCAAGATGGCCGCCACAACTAACCGAGTCTAACCAAGACAAAAATGCCTATGACTCAATTATATTGATATTAAGCTAAAAATATATATATTGTGGCAATAGTGGAGTCATCCTTAACGCATGATGGTGAATGATCGAAGAAGCAACAGTCTCTGTGTTGTTTAGATGTAAGCTGATGGACCACAGAAAGGTTTAAGAGCACATATGTCAAACTCAAAGGCCCGGGAGCCAAATGTGGCCCTAAATGACATTTTATCTGGCCCGCAAGATGATATGTGAAACGCAAAATACTTTTTTCTCTTGAATTGTTTCAGTAATATTTGATTATGATGTCAAAAGTGCAACAGAGAACGTCAAATGAGACCAATCAAACTCTTTTTTGAGGAACCTGTGACCAAGAAAAGATGTTGGGTGTCAAACTTCAGTTAATTCATAACTCAATAATTCTTGTTAGGCTGATTGGTGACTCTAAATTGACCCTAGGTGTGAGTGTGAGAGTGGATGGTTGTTTGGTGTGAGTGAGACAGGTCCCTCTTGTAAATGAGTCCCCGTGACTCAACGAGGCTGTGACCAAGAAAAGATGTTGGGTGTCAAACTTGAGATAATGCAGATTCTAAAACTGGCCCTTAGTTTAAAAAAAAGGTTGTAATTTTGGCCCCTTTGGTAAGTGAGTTTGACACCCGAGAGCTTCTCTGACTCCATTAAATATGATTATTTACACACAAGAAACAGCTTTTTGAGATAATTAAAGCTGCACTGACATCATCTTGTAACTATGCATCATAGTGCACTACATATATATGTTTTATCATTCAACTATGTTCGTTTTTGCAAACAAACTTTCAAATATATTTAATTTTGATTTTAAATTGATTTTAAACTTCACGCCGTGTTTATTCATGGGAAATCCGATTTCACGCGAACGCAGCATATGTGACGTAAGGAGACGTAGAAGCAGTCTGCGTCTGTCAGCAGCTTGGCTGCAGCTCGCCTTTTTTTATTTGTTTTTACTTGACAAATTCTGTTACGTTGTGTCGCCTTCGAGTGTTCCAATATCTAATATCTAATATCATCAGTGAACAAGTGAGCCTTTTCACTTTCCCAAAAGAAGAAATACTTCGTCTAGAATGGAATAAATAAAGCCGCCACCCCCCAATCTGACAATAAGTGACCTGCTCGTGTAAACAACCAGTTGAGATGGGCCTTGTTGCAACAGACTTGAGACCTTTACTTTGAAGACAGCATCATTTAAATGAAAAATGATTTGTTATGTAGCTGCAGATAAATGTTCTCAAACCTTTTCTAGATCAATATTTGTCTTTTGTGAGTTCAAGTGACTGGAAAATGAGTTTTTAATTAGCATGAAGCCGAGGCCAGCTATGTGGCTGTAGGACAACTGTTTTCTCTCACAGGGACAACTGCTGCCAGCAAGTGTGTCCTTGCTCACTGCTGAATCTACAGTGTCAGGGTTACCGAGGAGGGGGGTGGACGGGCTCCAGAGCAGGACGGTGACCCCCGGGAGGGAATGAACACCATGAAAAAGTGGAGGAGGCCACGCTCTGAATAACAAACACAACAGCTTCGGAGAGGTCACACGAGTTAGCGCAGCAAAAAATGAAGCAAAAGCTTCGAGTTGTCTCGGAGGATTTGTTTTCAGCATGAAGGTTTCGGTCCTTATCAGACGTGATCACCTTCTCCATCAGTCTGATGGTGTTTCAGGAGCGAACAGGTATGAGTTGACTACAGATTTTTACACACAGACGTGTAAACTTCATGACAGACTGGAGACATCCAGTGAAACCAGACGGCTTCACAGTCAGGTATGAATCGAGCATGTGCTGGAGATGACTCTCAGCTACTACCACACCAAACTTTAACTCAGCATCCGTTTAATTCCCTGAGTTAGCCATTTTTTGAGAGAATTGTTGCTTAGCAGTGGCACGGCAATATTGAACTGACTCACATCCACTGATTATCTTCTGAGAGTTTTATTAATGATCCACAAGATAATTTCCTGACACGCACAGATTACACGATCGCCCTCTTTGGTGCGGTCAGAACAACGATGAGTTCAATGCTCAACACTGGGATGACGGTGGACTCCAGGAGGAGCAGCTGCCAGATGTGAAAATAATGTTCTGACAGGTATCATTGTCCGGTTTGGATCAGACACCAAGAAAGACAGAAAGATATGGACAGTTAGGCTTGCAGAGAAAAACATTTTACAATATACAAGACAATGGAAAACTAGTAGAATTACTTTTTAACAACTGATGCTGCTTATCACCAAGTCCCATAAGACAGATGACAATTTTTTACAAAACTGACCTGAAGTGCTTTATAAGTAGAGAAAACAAAAAATCCAATCATCAGTAGAAACCACAACAATTCTTCTCAATGTTTCTTTTTTAAATGGGAAGACGTGCTGATGAAGTTTTAAAATGATGCTCTTTCAGATCATATTAAAACATCCAAAGTTCAGGAGGACCTATGTTGAGTTTTCATGGCACCAGAAGTACGGTAGGCCTGTCATGATAAACAATAAATCAATTAATCGCATAATAAATGAAAATTATCGATTTATCGGCTTGATCTTTTCTTCGTGTCTCTCTCTCTCTACTGAAGACACTGGAGGACAAAAGGCTCAACTCCGGTGTTCTTCACTGAACTCCCTTTCTCTTTTCTCTTTAAAATAAATTTTAACCGTCCAAAATCATGTTTTTGGATCGTTAAGCTGAGAAGCTACGCTACGAGCTAAGCTAACAGGCCGACCTTGGGGGGAAAAAACTTCCATCTTTTTGAAGCTCAAAAAATTCAGTTGAAACCCGTGCCTTTGTCTAAAAAGTTTTTCTCTGAAAAAAGAAGCTGAGAACTTGTTTACTGATATTTTTACATTCAAAGCTTTGTGTGAAAAATGCTATGCTAAAGAGCTCAAACCACACCGAGCATCCACTATTTTGAGAACGGAAAAACAGGAAGGAGAGAGAGACAGCCCATGTCACGTCAAGGGGCCTCCCTCCCATGTTTCTTAAAGAGATACGCTGTTCGCTCCCTCACTATCCATCATTTGGTTCAAACAGTCTTATACTGCCATACAGTGGTCAAAAAAGGTACTACACACAAAACTAATTAAAATTTTCTTCTAAAATTTGACATTTCAAACAATATTATCATTAATCGCAATAATTTCTGAGACAATTAATCACCCAGCAAAATTTATTATCGTGACAGGCCTAACCAGAAGGCATTTGTTGACAAAGCCTGACTCTGTTTTAACAGGAAAACAACTTTTTTCAAGATGTGAACAACAGAAATTTTAAAGACATCGCGTCTCATTTTAGGGTCCTTTACTACCGTACTACAAATCCAGGACAAATGCAGTCCAGACTCCTGGAGCTGAACACACTGAAGACAGTAGAGATGAGAGTGGACTTCAGGAGACACCCCCCAGAACTGCTGCCCCTCAAAATCTTCAACAGCCCCGTGTCTACGGTAGAGTCCTTCAGGTTCCTGGGAACCACCATCTCACATGACCTGAAGTGGGAGCCCAACATCACCTCCATCCTCAAAAAGGCCCAGCAGAGACTGTACTTCCTACGCCAGTTGAGGAAGCTGGACCTGCCTCAGGAGCTGCTGATCCAGTTCTACACTGCAGTCATTGAGTCCATCCTGTGTACATCCATCACAGTCTGGTTTGGAGCAGCCACAAGGCAGGACAGGAACAGGCTGCAGCGAACAGTGAGGACAGCTGAGAAAGTCATTGGGGCTTCACTGCCCTCCATTCAGGACTTGTACCACGCAAGAACCAGGAAACGGGCTGGAAAAATCACCACAGACTCCACACACCCGGGTCACAACATGTTCCAACTTCTCCCGTCTGGCAGACGCTACAGATCTGTGTCCACTAAGACTGCCAGACACAAAAACAGTTTCTTCCCCCAGGCCATCACCATCATCAACAGCTGATCATCAGACATCCATCAGCGTGACCCCCAACCCATTCACATCCCCCATGTGATGTGAATCCTTCTGTATTTTGTGTATTATTTGTACGTTTTTTTATGTAAAGTATCTGTATACATTAATTTTTAGCATTTTTAGAGAGACACTTTCTAGAGAGACACGAACAGCCGGAAACAAATTCCTTGTGTGTGTCAACATACTTGGCCAATAAACCTGATTCTGATTCTGATGCTGTAACTCTCTCAAAGTCGAAGAAGCTCTTAATAAAGCCGAGGTAAGGAATCCACAAAACAAGAACCCAAATCAAACCTTATGACACACTGGAACATCTGTAAACATGCAGATGTGTTCAAACAGAAAGTGAACGCTCTGAGCAGACTCACTGTCATCCCTTCAGACCTGTTGGTTTAACAATGAGCTCTTCTGTAGTTCATTACTGTACTGTACACCAGCCGAGCTCTTTTGAAACCCAATATTTCTTGCAGCCACCCACCCACTTGGCAGCCCTTGACATGGGGGACCATGGCAACATTAACCAGTCTGACAACCTCGAAAACAAAAACAGCACACAAGGATGGACCACAAGGAGGAGTCCCTGTGGACTGAGGACAGTCTATAGATTTTTACTTCCACACGATTGTAATAATACTGTATTAGTAATAATCACTAACAAATTATAGCAAACATTCTGAGGACAAAGTGTGAACTATTGCAACATATAACGTAGTTGCATTGATCAATAGTGCCAGTGATTCTTGGATTATCTGGGCCAATCTTCAACCCTCAATAACATTAAGCTTCTTAAAGCCACTGAAAGTGACCCTCACCTCCAAGTGTCTGCTCTGCCACCCAGAGTTAAAAACTCCTCACCGACACACAATCTATCCATCTATCCATCATGCTGCATTTCTGGACTATACAACTATTTGTTTATTAACCGTTTGAATACATAGATGTAACATGCTACAACTAGGTCACTTCTTTCCTGTTAAACAACATTTTGACAATAATAATCGAAGCGTTAAACTTCTGATTGGCTACAGGTTCTACAGAAGTGTGCACTGGATGATTACACCGATTCCCCCAATTTTTAATTGTTTATTACCCAGTCAGACCATACATACATAAATCAACTAAAACTTTAGAATAAAAGACTATGAAGCAGTTTCTTATTAAAAACACAAGGGAAAATATTGTGCTTTTTTTGTTGTGCATGTGATCATCCATTCATAGAACAAGAATTTAAATAAAAAATAAATAAATAAAATAAAAGTTCTTGTAAAATGGCAGTGAGGTGTTGCAGAGCTCAAGGTCCCACATGTTGAGAAACACACTGCAGTGACTTCCACCTCAGCTCAGGCTCGTCTGCCTCCACTGACTGACAACATCCAACAACTTCTCCAACGAACGTGTCACTCACCAGTTTTTACACGACCCTTGTGTGTGTGTCATGAACATAACCTTCCATCATGACTGCTGCGAGCAGCTTCCGCTTCCTGGTCGAGCGGGAGCAGCCGAACAGCTCGTCCCACACGGGGAGGACCGACACCGGCTAGAGGGGGTCGCTGGTGTCCGCTGGGCTGTTCACGGCCCCACATGAGCTAAAGCGAACGTTAAACAACGTTACAATGAAGCAGCACACCTGTCCCCAGGCTGTCTGACAAATACCACCTTAGTGAATAAATAAAGTGTGTTAGGAGCCCCCTCGATGTTCCTGTGAGCTGCTCCACTGAAGGTGACCTTCAGTCCGCTGTCAGTTCCTGTCTGACACGCTGTTAAACTAGCAGGGTCGAGGCTTGATAAGCACCCGGCAGACGCGGTGTGTTCACCGAGGACAGTCGTGTGCTGTGCTCTCGACTCGTGCCGAGACAAAACAGATGCTTTTTAAACGCTGCTTCAATGTTTGAAACCTTGCGCTGTCAGGAGAACCAAGAGCGGCTACGTGCTAGTTAGCCAACTAGCCCCGGAGGCTAACGGTCTGAACGGAGCAGCTAACGTTAGCATGCTAACTAGCTTACATAACGGAGCTTCACACGCAAGAGGTTAACGCTGCACTATCCAACTTTTTTTAAACGAGACAGCGCCCCGGATGGAAATAGAAACGTGTTCAGCGACAGAATAGAAGTCCAGTTTTGTTTTATTCATTTTAATTTGCCCGTGTCCCGGCTGAATGAGAAGCTAACAAGCTTGTTAGCATGCTAACTGGCTAGGCTAGGCTAAAGTGTTTGGGTTAACCCGTCAGTGCTCCTAATGCCAGGACAAAGTCTATGACAACAGCTGTAACATATTTATACGATTCTGTGTAAAAATGCCAACGTGTTTACGAACAAATAGACACTGATGGAATTGCTTATTTTCGTGCTACAGCCTCATAACTTCAAGTGCGAGGAAGGTGGAGGCATACACCAAAGCATACCCCCTAATCATGTTACCAAACAGAGCCAAGAACACATGTAAAATATATTAAAGAATCCGTCCAGAGGACCTGACTTAACCTTGTTAGAGGAAAACAAATGGTTACCTACAGCATGCTCGAGTAACGCAATGCACCCAGAACATGGGGTAGATTAGCATCAGTTTGTCACGAGGAGGAGCAGGGACTTTGCAGCAGACTCACCACAGCCGCAGGAATCCTTCAGACGTGTCCTGCCGGTCTCTTTCCCGTCCTGGGCTCCATCCCCCGGTCCATCCGACAGCTCAACCGGATTACAGTCAGGCACTGACGCCGGGATGTCATCTGTTTTGCTCACCATGTTCGGCAGTCAGTGTTCCTACAGAAATCCTCCACGCAGCGTTGCTCCTGTGTGCGACTCTGACTTGGTGAAATGGGAAAGCAAAAATTAAAACAAACGTGCTTCTCGGGGTGAGTGGCTACATGTAAAGGGTACAGGCTTACAACAACAAGCACTGAGGAAGGACAGAGCAGTACATGGTGCTGAACACACGTGGTTTTCATTCCTCCTCCTCTTGACCTCTTTGCCTTTGCGTTGCACGTCTTGCTTCACCGGCTGTGGAGCTACGGGCAGCCACGAGGGACAAAACTGCCACGAAAAGCTTTGATTTCTCCTTTTTTTTTTTTTACACTGAACGTGATAGGAAATCAAAAGAAGCAGCGTGGAAACAAACAACTTTAAACATTTCGAACAAATTCAGTACATTTTAGCCAAGGTTCTAGAAAAACTGAAACTCTCAAATAAAAAATTACCTGGACTCATTTAACATCTTACCTCTCCATCAATCTGGTTTCAGGAAAAAACACAGCACAACTGGTTTCAGGAAAAAACAGCACAGCTGCTTCACTGAAGGTTGTTGAAGCATTGGATGCTAAGGATTATTGTGCTGCACTTTTCTTAGACCTGTCTAAAGCTTTTGACACTGTGGATCATCTTGTGTCATAAGCTCTCAGAAATCGGTTTCTCAGATCACACCATTGGTTGGTTTTCTAACTATCTTTCCGATCGGAGGCAATGTGTTCAACATAATGGTACGGTACTTCTTCCAGTCATTTAACAGTCAGCTACCACAAGGCTCAGTCTTAGGACCCACCCTCTTTACAATCTACATACAGGTAGTCCCCGACTTACGAGCGAGTTCCGTACCTAGGGGGCGCTCGTATGCAGTGGCGGATCTACCATTCAGGCGAAGGAGGCCGTGGCCTGGGGCCGCCAATCAGCAGGGGCCGCCAATGAGCAGGGGCCGCCAATAAGCAGGGACCCCAGCCATCACCTACATCCCTAACATTGCTCCTGCTTGTTAATGTACGTTTAACATAAAAATAATTATAGTTACGATGAAAACTATCTTTAAAAACGCAACAGAAAAAACGGTTGAGTTCTGTTCCCCCCTACTAAAATGGACTATTCCGTCATGCGTCATGACGTCACCCACTAATCCAGGAAGTGCTGTATGCTCGCTGCTGTTTACTGAGAAGGAAGCGGGAGACAGGAGACAGAAAGCGGAGCTGAAAAACGTAAAAAGCGTCAAAAAACAATAACGTATGTTTCTTCACTACCGAAAGTGACAACCTTTTTAATGGGTCGAATTCTAAAACTTCATCAACTGTTAATGACGGTCACGAGCGGCAGCGGCCCATTTAAAAGTGTGGCGGAACCGCCGCAGGACATCAGGATCCAGCCAGGAGGAAGTGGCGCTGAGGCAGTGACTCAAGAAGATGAAGATAAAGTATTTACAGCAAGATGAGGTACGAGTTTTAGAAATTATTTTGTAGGTTGGGTAAAAGAAATCCTAACAGTAATCAGCTGAGACAACCACTATTTTCACGTTTTCTTTCTGTATCAAAATATTAAAAGATATTCGACCTAAATCTTCTGACTTAAATAGGAGAGAGGGGATTATATATTTTACCTACTTTAGTTCTCTGCCCTGCTTGCTTAGTATACAGTATTATTAAATTATTCGGACTTTACATTGAATAGAATAGATCTAAAATATTCCACAGTTATCTATAAAAAAAATGCTCAACCATTTTACAAAATATTTGACTGTTAAAACTTCATCAGACTATCATTGTTTTGTTATTTGGTCCATAGTCCCTCCATTAAATACATTATAAAGCACAACTTATAGCTTTCAGAGTAATGCAAAAATGTGTTTTTAATAATGACTGGTTTGCTTTGGACAGAAATGCCACTGTTAGTTTAAAACAACAGAATCAAAAGGCTAGGATTGCTAAATTAAAATGTTATCTAAAATGTAAAAATTGATATAAATGAAAAGTGACATTCCCTGATGCATGCTCAATAATCCAGGTGGAAAAATCTGTGACATTATTTGAGTCATTTAGTTTACAGTACGTCTTACAGTCTGTGTAAGTTTTAAGGTTTAAAAAGAAGTCAAAACTTTCAGTCTTAATTATGGAAACTTGGATAAATGAGAGCCTTCACATGTGTTAAATGTAATAATGTCTTATTTTTTCTTTTATTTCCTCCAACACTAACATTTGTTGTTTTTTTCAGATGCAGTCTTTAAACATGCATCATTAAAGACCAGAAACAAGACAGAAGACAACTTTCATAGAAGTCCAGCTGAATAATCAAGGTAATTCATGATCACTTAATGCTGTAAAAAGTGTCTCATGCCTGGACATCTTGCTGTTCATATCAAGCCAGTGTGTGAATTCATCTCAAAGTACCACATCTCAACTACACACACTCACTTTTCACATTGATCTAACAACTGTTCCCTGTTACAGAATATGTAATATAACGTTAAAAGAATTAAAGTTGTGAAAATCTTATAATTTAGGAAAATATATTTCTACTGTATTGCTCACATCTACCCTCTCTATTTGTTTGTGTTTATTTAGTGTTGTTGAATTTTGGTGTAAGACTTGATTTAGAGCCTTTTATTGCAATAATAAAACATCCATCCATTTTCTTCCTCTTATCCGGGGTCGGGTCGCGGGGGGTAGCAGCCTAAGTAGGGAGGCCCAGACTTCCCTCTCCCCAGCCACTTGGAGCAGCTCCTCTGGGGGAATCCCAAGGCGTTCCCAGGCCAGCCGAGAAACATAGTCCCTCCAGGAGGCATCCTAACCAGATGCCCGAGCCACCTCAACTGGCTCCTCTCGATGTGGAGAAGCAGCGGCTCTACTCCGAGTCCCTCCCGGATGACTGAGCTTCTCACCCTATCTCTAAGGGAGAGTCCAGCCACCCTGCGGAAAAAACTCATTTCAGCCGCTTGTATCCGAGATCTCGTTCTTTCGGTCACAACCCAAAGCTCATGACCATAGATGAGGGTGGGAACGTAGATCGATCGGTAAATTGAGAGCTTTGCCTTTTGACTCAGCTCCCTCTTCACCACGACAGACCGGTACAGGGCCCCTTTACAAAGGTTTGCCTGGGGCCCCCAAATGTCTAAGTCCGCCACTGGACACGTCTCTTGGAGATAAGAGCTGAGAAGTTGTGGACCGGACTGTGTTGTCCAGTAGACGTCCAGTTGAAACTTCTCACGCGTGTATGGCTGATTCAACGATATGAGCAAGAGCGCCTTTCCCTGCAGGAACAAAGCCAATGTCCTGGTTGGTTTCAAAATAAAACTTTCAGAAAACAAATTCTTTCAAACAGAAATAAGTGAGTTACAGCGATGCTCTGCTGTAACTCTGGCTGAGAAACGTAGGTCTAATTGACAAATGACCACAACGTCTCACCAGTTTCCAGAGAAAAACAAGTTGTTCGGTTTGTTCTCTCTTTCACACTAACGAGTTTACAGGAAGTGTCCCTTTAAGAAGGGGGTGTGACTTAGTCAAATACTTCCTGCTCATTGGTTGTTTTAGAAAGTAAAGGAGGGATTTTTCAGTTCCCATAGTGGAAGATATATTGTTTAGGCCCGTGGCCAGATGGAGCTTGTTCGTACAGAGAATATTATGGCTAACTTACAGACAAAGCAGAGAGGGAAGTTAACAAGTTACCCTGACTTGTACCTCTATACATAGTTCCCATGTGACGTCACATCTGTGGGTTGTCCTGTTTGACCCTCCCACAGGTAGGCAAAGCAGCAGTTGGAGCGCGTTCTACTGGATGTCCATTTTTCACGTTGTTTTTTTTGTTAATTTCTAATTAATTGCAATGGTTACTTCGTGTTGTGTCAGTGGGTGTTCCAGTCGGGTAGACGTTTGGGCAACGCGCAGGTTTCACTTAATCAAAAAAAAAGTAAACGTGAAGGATTTATTTCATCGGAGAAACTCAAAACCGCCCCATCTCTGCTTGGATCTGCTCAGAAGACATCGTGCTTTTGGCCGGTAAACAAAATATTCTACATAAATCATTTTGTGAAACAATGTTAGAGTACAACTGTCTGTGTGTTAGAGCTGTGTTTTTTATTTATTTTTTATTTAGCGACAGCATGCTGTGGCTAGCTTAGCATCTCGCTAACGGACAACGGCCTCCTCACGGTCCACCGGGACCGGCGGGGAGACCGTCCCAGTTGGAGAAGGAGGACGGGAGCCAAGTCGTGCGGGCGACGCGTCGGTCCCATGGGACGTGCCCC
>JBBPBX010073900.1:0-17711 GCA_038048925.1 Garcialebias charrua
TTTGAGTCAAAGGTTAATGCACTATGGTAGGCTGAAGTCTGTTTACTTTTTTATTATATATATATATATATACAGTATATATACTGTATACAGTATACAGTACAGTATATATATTGAATTATTTGTCTATGATGGACTGGAGACCTGTCCAGGTGTCCCCTGCCTCTCGCAAGTGATGGCTGGACATGGACACCAGTGACCCCCGTGACTCTTAAAGGAAGAAGTGGGTAAAGATGATGAAAGGAAGAAGTGGGTAAAGATGATGGATGGATGAATTATTTGTTCCTAGATTTTTCTTTTTCTTTTATTGTTTTAGAGAAGTCCAGGCAACTAAGCTAACCTAATACTGGTCATTTAAGTTACAGAATTTAATGCATTCCTGTATAATTTGTTACTATTTTTGGTATAAATATCAAATGATGCAAAACATTTGATACAGTACAGAACCTAAAATTATTGTTTTAAATAAGTGTTCCATTTGTTTACATTGTTGTTTATTCTTTTCAGCCTGTCAGTTACAAAACTGAAACTAAATTTATGACAATTTTAATAGCAAAATCGTTTCTGAATCAAAAATTGTTACTGAATCGAAAAATCGATTTTGTATCGAATCGTGACACCAAAAATCGGAATTGAATCGATTCTCCAGACACTGAGAGATTCGCACCACTACTAAGCACTATTAGTACAAAAATATGCCGAACAGCATGAACATGAGTCTGTGAGCAGATTGTTAATATCTGCAGTAGTTTTGTAATTTTTACTAATAATAAAAATTACAAAGCTACAAAAAATCCTAATAATTTAGATAATCACTGTGAATGAATTACATCATGCTGCTGATTTATTTCACGCTGTTGTGTTCATTCATACTCATTTGCTCACACAGACTCATGTTCGTCCTGTTGTTCGGCATATTGTTCTTGTGCTACTAGTGCTTAGTGTATTTTTAGTTATCATTTTTCTTAGTTCATGTCTTAGATCTTATTACTGTTTTTCTTACATTATTTATTACACAATTTAACCATTTATTTTGAGTGCAAATAAAATTACCAAGGTAAAATATTTCTAAAAATAATTTATCCTACACATCTAAAAACATATATACATAATTTATATTTCTTAAACATTCTTAAAAACATATATACATAATTTATATTTCTTAAACATTCTTTGTTAGCTTAAAACAGTATTAACAGAAAACAATAAGAACATTTGTGTAATAGTGCATTTAGTGTAAACATAAAGTTTGTTGGAAATGTGTAAACAAACACATTGGGCCTCGAAAGCCACGAGTTTCCATGTGTGGCAAAAGAAGAACTTGTGGAGTCAACCTATTTCTTCCATTTGTATTTGTGTAGAGCTCGTGCTGCAGTAAGGAGTGTTTTTTTTTCCAGAGCCTCAGAGTAAAACTCTGAGCAAGACCCCAAAAAAGCTAAGTCTGGTCCTCTGGTTCCAGAGGACCAGACTTAGCTTTTTTGGATTTTTCTACCTGGATTATTGAGCATGCATCAGGGTATTCTGAGCAAGACATTTCATCTTTTAGCTTGACAATGAGCTCATTTCTAATTAGTTCAGAAGAACATTTGTTTCGCACATCAGTCCACTTATTTTTCATGAGAGAAAATCATTTGATTTGATTTGATTTATTTATTCATTCATTTTATAATTATAAAATACACAATATACACATAAAAGAAGAAAAAAAACAAGTATAAAATGAAAGGCAGCAGATTGAAGAAAAAAATTCTTATTTTATCTGCCCCTTATCTTTCTAACAAACAATTCATACAACCAATTTCTTTAACTTCCCAAAGAAATGAACAAAGCTTTTAACCTCCAATACAACATACAATTTCTAACTTAAACTAATTTAGATATAGGATTTTAACAATTTAAACTTAATCATTCTTTTAAATATTGCCATTGATTTAGCCTCTTTAACATCATTATCCAAATCGTTCCACAACCCAACTCCCTGAACCATGGCCGATCTTCCCCTCAAACTTGTTCTAATTTGTGGCTTTATAAATATATCTTTCCCCTTTAAATGGTAACAACTCGTTCTTTTGACAAAATACCTCTGAATATTTGAAGGAAGCGTATCATTCTTTGCTCTATACATAACCAGTAAAATATTATAATCAACTAAATCGTAAAACTTCAACAGTTACGTTTGACAAAATAATACATTTGATGGATGATTATACTGCTTTCTTGTAATATGTCTAACAACTCTTTTCTGTAAAATAAAAATAGGCATTGTAATTGATTTACACGCTTTTCCCCAAACGCTAACACAATAAATTAAATGTGGAACAATGAATGTGTTATACAACACAAATGCGACCGCGGTGTAGTGGTAATGGCAGTCGACCCCCGATCGGAAGGTTGGAGGTTCGAATCCCGCGTCCGCCCACCATGTGTCGTTGTGTCCCTGGGCAAGACACTTAACCCTGAGTTGCTCCCGGTAGGTCTGGATGGCGCCTTGCAAGGCAGGCTACCACTACCAGTGTGTGAATGTCTGAATGAATGGGTGGATGGCTGGTATTGTAAAGCGCTTTGGGGCTCCTCACAGGGGGCTGGAAAGCGCTATATAAATAAGCTCCATTTACCATTTCAGAGTCAGTCAGAGTCAGAGAGTCTTTATTGTCATTTGCACCGCATGTGGTACATGTGATGAAAACGAGATTATGTACACGGGGTCCCAGTTACATCCAACAACAAATGCAAGAGAAAAACAGTAATAACATCTAGAATTAACTAAGAAAAACATCAACTAGTAATACACTAAGCCCTAATATAGTGGAAAAACATCATTATAAACAGCAGCACGAACATGAGTCTGTATGAGCAGATGGTCACAGATGAACACAGCAACAAGAAAACAGATCAGCATCAGCATGATGTGATATTTTGCAGTGTTTATTTTTATTTTATTTTTATTTATTCATGAGTCTAACAGCCTCAGGGTAGAAGCTGTTCCTCAGTCTAGTGGTTCTACATTTGATGCTCCTCAACCTCCGTCCTGAGGGGAGTGGGGCAAAGACATAATATTTAAATATTTACCATATTATTCAAAACATCTCTGACTCTGTAAAATATAGCAATGGGCTTGGATATATTCGCTTAAACAAAACTTATATGCTGTTTCCAAGACAATTTATCATCAATGATGACACCCAAGAACCTCACCTCATGAACTCTATGAGTCAGAGTCAGAGTCAGTTTATCATTGCCATTGTCAATGAATAAAATTCACTGACTAGGAACTTGCTTTGGCATAAAGGTGCAATAAAAAGAAGTATAGTAAAATAGAATAAAAACATATGTACACACCAACCAATAAACACAATACAGCACAACATTCACAACAAATGGCAGTGACAAATGGTGCTAAATGAAGATAAATGGAATGATGATGTACAGTGTTAGGCCAGTGATAAATGGTCAAGGAAGAGTTATACAGTAACATGATTATGAATATTCAGAAGACTGATGGCAGATGGAAAGAAACTGTTTTTATGGCGGGAGGTTCTGGTCCGAATGGACCGAAGCCTCCTGCCCGAAGGGAGTGGTTCAAAGAGTCCATGTGCAGGGTGAGTAGGGTCAGTTGTAATCCGACCAGCTCACCCTACGGTTCTGGAGGTGTACAGATCATGGATAGATGGGAGTCTGCAGCCGATTACCTTCTCTGCAGAGCGCACAACGCACTGTGGTTTCTTTCTGTCTGTCCCTAACAGACAGAAACCCTAACCCAATGAATCACAGAGTCTTCAATTAGAAATGGAACATCAATTGATTTGTTTTTGTTACTAAATATCATGTAACTTGTTTTATCCAGATTTAACGTCAATTTATTAATTTTAAACCAATTCTTTATTTTAACAAGTTCAGTCATCATTAATTTCAAAGTCTGTTCGATATCATTACCAACACCAAAAAATGTATTGTCGTCAGCAAAAAGAATACACTTAATGAGTCCAGAAACCTTTACCAAATCATTTATGTATCTTCTTCTTCTTCTTTCGGCTTTTCCCTTTTCAGGGGTCGCCACAGCGAGTCATCCTCCTCCACCTCACTCTGTCCTCTGCATCCTCTGTCCTCACTCCAACTACCTCCATGTCCTCTCTAACTGCATCCATATATCTCCTCTTTGGTCTCCCTCTTTGTCTTTTTCCTGGCAGCTGCATTTCTAACATCCTTCTACCAATATACCCACTGTCCCTCCTCTGGACATGTCCAAACCATCTCAGTCTGGCCTCCCTAACTTTATCTCCCAGTTGTTCAACATGTGCTGTACCTCTGATGATCTCATTCCTGATCTTATCCATCCTTGTCACTCCTAAGGAGAACCTCAGCATCTTC
Source organism: Garcialebias charrua (assembly GCA_038048925.1). Classification (NCBI taxonomy): domain Eukaryota; kingdom Metazoa; phylum Chordata; class Actinopteri; order Cyprinodontiformes; family Rivulidae; genus Garcialebias; species Garcialebias charrua. Next base: position 4,369 of record JBBPBX010073900.1, read on the forward strand.
ATTTCTGCTACTTCCAGTTCTTTCTCCTGTCTTTTTGTCAATGACACTGTCTCCAGACCATACAACATAGCTGGTCTCACCACTGTCTTGTAAACTTTTCCTTTGACCTTTGCTGACACCTTTTTGTCACAAATCACTCCTGAAACTTTTCTCCATCCACTCCATCCTGCCTGGACTCTCTTTTTCACCTCTTTACCACATTCCCCATTTTCCTGTACAGTGGACCCCAAGTACTTGAAGTCCTGCACCTTTGTGACCTCTGCTCCTTGTAGCCTCACTGTTCCACTGGCCTCCCTCTCATTCACACACATGTACTCTGTCTTACTACGACTGACTTTCATTCCTCTTCTTTCAAGAGCATACCTCCACCTCTCCAAGTTCTCTTCCACTTGTTCCCTGTTCTCACCACAGATCACAATGTCATCTGCAAACATCATAGTCCATGGGGATTCCTGCCTGACCTCATCTGTTAGTCGGTCCATCACCAGAGCAAACAAGAAGGGGCTCAGAGCCGATCCTTGATGCAATCCCACCTCCACCTTGAAGGTATCTGTCACACCCACAGCACATCTCACCACTGTCCTGCTGTCCTCATACATGTCCTGTACCAGTCTAACATACTTTTCTGCCACTCCAGATTTCCTCATGCAATACCACACCTCTTCTCTTGGTACCCTGTCATATGCTTTTTCTAAATCCACAAACACACAATGGAGTTCTTTCTGACCCTCTCTGTACTTCTCTATCAACATCCTCAAAGCAAAGATGGCATCTGTGGTGCTCTTTCTTGGCATGAAACCATACTGCTGCTCACAGATAGTTACATCTTGTCTAAGTCTTGCTTCCACAACTCTCTCCCAGATCTTCATTGTGTGGCTCATCAACTTAATTCCCCTGTAGTTGCTACAACTCTGTACATCACCCTTGTTCTTAAAAATGGGAACCAGCACACTTCTTCTCCATTCCTCAGGCATTTTCTCACCCTCAAATATTCCATTAAATATTTGAGTCAAAAACCTCACTGCCATCTCTCCGAGACATTTCCAAACCTCCACTGGTATGTCATCAGGTCCTACTGCCTTCCCCTTCTTCATTCTTTTCAGAGCTTTCCGGACTTCACCCTCACTAATCTTTCCCACTTCCTGGTCCACAGTTTCTATTACCTCCACTCTTCTTTCTCTTTCATTCTCTTCATTCATTAGCTCCTCAAAGTAATCCTTCCATCTTCCCATCACACACTCCTCACTTGTTAGAACATTCCCATTCCCATCTTTAATAAGCCTAACCTGCTGCACATCCTTTCCAGCCTGATCCCTCTGTCTTGCCAATCGGTACAAGTCCTTCTCGCCCTCTTTAGTGTCCAGTCTCCCATATAACTCATTGTACGCCCTCTGCTTTGCCTTAGCTACTTCCCTCTTTGCTCTATGTCCCATCTCCTTATATTCCTGTCTCCTCTCTTCAGTCCTCTCACTGTCATATTTCTTCTTGGCTAATCTCTTTCTTTGAATGGCGTCCTGCACTTCACTATTCCACCACCAGGTTTCCTTATCATCCATTCTCTGTCCAGATGACACACCAAGTACCTTCCTACCTGTCTCTCTAATTACTGTTGCTGTAGTAGCCCAGTCACTTGGAAGCTCTTTCTTACCACCCAGAGCCTTTAACAGCTCGTCTCTGAATTTCTCACAACATTCTTCCTTCTTTAGCTTCCACCATTTGGTCTTCTTCTCTGATTTTACTCTTTTTCTCTTCTTCGCAACAACAGTCATTCTACACACAACCATCCGATGCTGTCTGGCCACACTCTCCCCTGCCACAACCTTACAGTCTCCAATCTCCTTCAGGTTTCCTCTTCTACACAGAATGTAGTCGATCTGCGTACTCCTTCCTCCACTCTTATAGGTCACTCTATGTTCCTCCCTCTTTTGGAAATAGGTATTGACTATAGCCATTTCCATTCTCTTGGCAAAATCCACCACCATCTGTCCTTCCTGGTTTCTTTCCTTGACACCAAACCTACCCATCACTTCCTCATCCCCTCTGTTTCCTTCACCAACATGTCCATTCAGGTCTGCTCCAATCACCACTCTTTCCTCCCTGGGAATACTCTCTATCACTTCATCCAAATCTTTCCAAAATTTATCTTTCTCCTCCTCATCACATCCAACCTGTGGAGCATTTATGTATAATAGAAATAATTTAGGTCCCAATATCGATCCTTGAGGAACTCCACATGTGATGGTGCTGAGTTCTGATTTCACCTCATTCATCAATACAAATTGTTTCCTATCATTCAAATAACTATGTACCCATTTCAACGCAACACCTCTAATACCATATCATTGTAACTTATCAAGGAAAATGGTATGATCAACAGTGTCAAAGACTTTTTTCAAATCAACAAATACACCCACACCATATTGTTTTTGATCAACAGCAGTAGTTATTAATTCTATCCATTCCATCAGAGCCATGGATGTGGAATTTCCTGCTTTAAACCCATATTGATTACAGGCTAGAATATTATGCTTTTCAACAAATAAATCCATTCCATTCTGATGACAAACAATTTTTCCAAGATTTTTGAAAATTGTGGCAATAATGATATCGGTCTGTAATTATTGAACACACTTTTATCACCATTTTTGAAAGGAGGGATTACTTTACCAACCTTCATACGATCCGGAAATACTACTGATGAAAAGGACAAGTTACATATATATTTGAATGGCTCAATTACGACACTCATTATATTTTTTTACAAACATCATGTCCATATCCATGAAACCTTTGGATTTTTTCCAGCAAATGTATTTACTATATTCAGTATTTCTTCATTATCAGTACTCTTCAGGAACATACTGTTTGAACAACCTTCAATTAAGTAGGTCACATTATTGTCAACTCTTGGTATTTTTGCTGCCAGGCTAGGTCCAACATTCACAAAATATTAATTAAATCCATTAACAATTTATTTTTTATCATTGATTTCCTTATCATTTATTACAAAATTTTGTGTACTACCTGTCTTTACTACCTGCTTATTCAAAACACTATTTACAACATGCCATGTTGCCCTCATGTCACCATTACATTTATTCATTAAATCACTATAATATTCTTTCTTGTGTTTCCTTATTATACCTACAAGTTTATTTTTATACCTTTTATATCTGACTTCAGCTTCTTGTATTTTACATTTCAAGAAAACAGAGTACAAATAACTTTTCTTTTTACATGCATTTCTCAATCCTTTAGTCATCCATTGTTGATCTTCAATGTTTTTTGCAGTATAATTCTGTTGTACACAATGTTTTTCATATCAGAGTCAGAGAATCTTTATTGCCATTTGCACCACATGTCGTACATGTGATGAAACGAGATTATGTACACAGGGTCCCAGTTACATCCAACAATAAAAAAATGTAAGAGAAGAACAGTAGTAACATCTAAGATATGAACTAAGAAAAACATCAGCTAAAAATACACTAAGCACTAATGTAATAGAAAAACATCATTACAAGCAGCAGCACGAACATGAGTCTTTATGAGCAGATGGTCACAAATGAACACAGCAACAAGAAAACAGATCAGCATCAGCATGATGTGATATTTTGCAGTGATTATTCTTATCATTTATTTATTTATTCATGAGTCTAACAGCCTCAGGGTAGAAGCTGTTCCTCAGTCTAGTGGTTCTACATTTGATGCTCCTCAACCTCCGTCCTGAGGGGAGTGGGGCAAAAAGTGTGTGTGCTGGGTGAGTGGGGTCTTTCATGATACAGGTGGCTCTCTTCCTGCATCTGGAGGTGTAAATGTCTGTGATGGTGGGGAGACTGACTCCAACAGACCTCTGTGCAGCCTTCACCACTCTCTGTAAAGCTTTTCTTTCTGCAGCCGTGCAGCCTCCATGCCACACGTTGATGCTGGAGCACAGGATGCTCTCCACTGCACACCTGTATAATGCCTCCAAAATATTCATAAATACATCATATGATTGATTTACATCCTCCACATAAACATTTTTCCAATTTTGTTTAATTAAATCATTCTTTAATGTATCTAAGGCTTTTTTTTAGATGTATTTATAATTATTATTTTATTTTTTCAACAGTTTTATTTATATTGCTTTGATATTCATTGTAAATTGTAAAAACCGGTAAGTGATCACTAACATCTGACATTAGAATGCCACTAAACACATCCCCCTTTATTATATTTGTGAGAATATTATCAATTATGGTCGCACTGTGAGTTGTAATTCTGGTAGGTTGCAATATCAACGGGTAAAGATTTAAGGTGTACATCGAATCGCTAAAAGTACTAACATTATTAGATTCTTTTTTACTCCCCAAATCAATATTGAAATCACCACATACAAACGTTGTTTTGTTACAACCCTTTTCTATCAACTCTATAATTTTGTCTGTAAATGATTCTATATCGGAACCAGGTGGTCTATATATACAGCTTACCATGATGTTTTTACCATTTTAATTTAGAATTTCAATTGTTATCATTTCAATTATTTTATCATCAATTAATGACATTTCTTCAATTAATTTGCATTTTATCTTACTGTTAACAAAGAGGGCCACGCCACCACCTCTCCTGTTTTTTCTATTAATATTGTATAAGTCGTATCCATTGATGTGGGCATTATTTATATTTTCATCATTAAGCCACGTTTCTGACAGTGCCAATATTGTAAATGTTCTATTTAATTGTTTTAAGTAATCTGATATCTTAGAAATGTTAGCATTTAAACTCCCACAGTTAAAGTGAATTATTGATATACCAGGCTTTACAGAACTTATGTCATTGAACTTATTTTCATCATAATAATCACAAACTTTCACGTTAGGAAATAATTCCTTATCGATTTCATCATTAACACTATAAAATTTATTGTTCTGAATCTTCATTAATTATCTTTACCGTATATACTTGTTCGCAGACCAGTAAATTGTCCCATGTTATCAGTATACCTGTATAAGATTTTTTCCAATTTCTTCACGTTTTAAATTATTCTTTTGATTTTGTTTTATTTTATTCATTTTCTTTATCCGATTTTTTTTTCCAGTCCTTCACATCCTTTATTATTTTTGCCTGTTGACCTTCTTGTACCTTAATCCAAACATTACCATTCATTGTCAAAGTCAATACTATCTTCTTCTGTTTTTTTAACAACCTTGCTTCCCATGCAATATTGTCATTCTTTTTTGTTAAGTGTTCATTTATGTAGACATTTGTTCCTTGTAATTTTTTTTGTTTGCATCATCACCACATTCCTTAGTTTCTTACTAATAAATCTAACCACTATAGCTGGTTTACTTTATTCGACTTGTTAGGCAAGGTGTAACAAGTAGATACAGTATATTACCCTGGTTAATATTAATGTTTTTATCACGAAAGAATGTTAACACTTGGTCTTCCAAGGACTGCAGATCTTGAGGTTTGGCGTCTTCAGTTGTATCCATTCCAGTAAGAGCTTTGGAAAAAGATCTAGGTTTTACGTCCAGTCCTGATATCACCAAGTTATCCTGGAGAGACAAGTTTCCTGACAATAAGGAATACACATGGAGTACTAAAGATGGATCCAGAAGATCACGTATAGATTTTTGGCTTATTCCCAACAGCATAAATAAAGACAATGTTGACGTTAACATCCTAACAATGCCTCTAACTGACCATAAGGCTTTGACAATAAAATTTAATTTTATCATTGGAGAAAATTCTTGTTCAAATATCTGTTACTGGAAAATTAATAACTCTCTACTACATCACAATTGTGTAAAACTAGAAGTAGAAAGACTTGTTAAGGAATATTGGGACAAAGCACAAAAAGAAAATGTTTACAGTTCTAACTGGGAGCTCTTGAAATTTGAAATTTCTAAATATTTTAGAAGATATGGTAGTCTACAAGCTAAATCAAAACGCACATTAGAAGAAGGTCATATCTGAAATCTCACTGCTTACTAGCTTGCCTCCAGACAGCTTAAACGAACAAGATCTTTTAAAATTAACAGAACTTCAGAATAAACTAGACAACATTTATAAAACTAAAGCAGAAGGAGCTTTTGTAAGATCTCGACAAAAATGGCTTGAACAAGGAGAGCAAATGTCTGCTTACTTCTTTAAACTCGAAAAATCACAGGCAAAATTTAATTCAGTCCTTCAACTAAACATAGATGGATCCATCACAAACAATAAAAGACATTTCCAAATTTTGTTATAAATATTACTCTGACCTATACAAAACTAAATTTAGTGAGGATGCAATGTATACTTTTTGTAACTTTTCTACCAAGCTCGACACAATCAGTGAAGATGACAAGTTACAGTATATTGTAACTCTTTAATCACAATAAAGGAAGTGACCGATGCAATTAGTCAGCTAAAAAGCAATAAGTCACCTGGTAATGACTGTATTACATCTGAATTTTATAAACGTTTCTCTGATTTATTATCACCTTTTCTACACAAAGTTTATGCAGAAAGCATCTTAAACACAACTCTTCCCACCAGCATGACTCAAAGTGTCATATCCTTAATACCTAAACCTCAAAAAGATCTTCTTCAATTAGACAACTGGAGACCAATTAGTTTACTAAACAATGATTATAAAATTTTAGCAACAGTGTTAGCCAAAAGGTTAAAGGGAGTTTTGCACACAATCATTGATGAAAATCAAACAGGGTTTATGAAAGATCGGTGCATCTCAAACAACATAAGGCTGGTTTTTGACCTGATAGATTATTCCAAACTGATTAATGATGACAGTTTTATATTATTCCTTGACTTTTTTAAAGCCTTTGACACTGTCGAACACCCATTTATCTTTTACTGTCTAGAAAAGTTAGGTTTTGGAGAATACCTGTGTAATGCTGTTAAAACGCTTTATGCCAAAGGAAAAAGCTCTGTTAAATTAAGTAATGGCACTACAACTAGGTTCTCTCTTGAGCGTGGAATAAGGCAAGGTTGTCCAGTATCAGTGTACCTCTTTCTCATGGTTGCTCAAGTTTTCTGTCAATTTATAAAAGAAAGTACAATCGAAGGCATTTCTATTGCTGAAGGAAGGGCGGCCGTGGCGTAGTGGTAAGGGCAGTCGTCTCCCGATCGGAAAGTTGGCGGTTCGACTCCCGGGACCCGCACCATGTGTCGTTGTGTCCTTAGGCAAGACACTTAACCCTGAGTTGCTCCCGGTAGGACTGGAAAGCACCTTGCATGGTAGTCTGCCGCCACCGGTTTATGAATGTGTGTAGCATTCAATATATGTGTAGCACTTTGAGATTTTCAGTAATGAAAAGTGCGTTATAAATTGAATTAATTATTATTAATTATTATTATAAGTAGGGATGGGGCCGATCCGATCCAGTATCGGTATCGGTATCCGATACCAGCATTATTTAAGTATCGGGTATCGGATCAAACCTGCCAATACTTTTCCGATCCAGCTTCAAAGAGCACTTGTGTTCAATCACAATCTGTGACTGCCCTTTTTAAGATTGTGTGAGATAAACCCAATGAAGACACTCTTAAGCCTTACAATAGGGGGTTCCCTATTTTAAGGCTTAAGAGTGCCTTCATTGGGTTTATCTCACACAATGTTAAAATGAATAGTTTGGGTGCAAAAGTTTCATTATACAGAGTCAAATACCTGAACAGTATCAGATCGGGAAAGTATCTGTATCGGTCGAGACTGAGTTAATAAGTATCGGTATCGGATCGGAAGTGAGAAATGTGGATCGGTGCATCCCTAATTATAAGGAAGTATTCTTATAAGTCAGTTAGCTGATGACACAGCACTATTTAAAAAAAAATATTTTACAAGTTCCAAAAGCTCTCCAAATTATTGAAATATTTTCAAAAAGCCTCAGGTCTCTTCTTAAATTTAAAAAAAAAGTGAATTATTTCCCCTCAAAAACTGTAATATGGCTCAAGTAAATGGTATTGAAATTAAGGAAAAGGTGACATATTAAGGAGTACAAATAATCAAAGATCAACAGGTGAGAGAATCTCTCAACTTTAATCCTATGATTAAAAAGGCAGAAAACAAGTTTAATCTCTGGTTGCAGAGAGATTTGTCGCTAAGAGGCCGCTGTCTTTTGTCCAAAGCTGAAGGGATTTCTAGGCTGGTGTACATTGCATCATCACTTTCTATTGAGAAGAAAAATGCCCAAAAGGTTGACCAGATACTTTTTAATTTTCCATGGAGAAATAGAATACACTATATTAAAAAATCCGTTCTTATTAACTCTTCTAAAAATGGAGGTCTTGATTTTTTAGACTTTACATCTCTGAATAATGTCCTTAAAATTAAATGGTTAAAAACTTTTTAAGAAACGAGTCTTCCATGTGGAACTTTATTCCTAAATATTTATTTGGTCAATTTGGAGGGATACAATTTCTATTGTTGTGTAATTATAAGGTAAACAAAATTCCTTTAAAACTTTCAAACTTCCACAAGCAAGCTCTTTTAGCATGGCTTCTGATATACAAACACAATTTTTCACCTCAACGCTACTATATATGGAACAATTGTAATATTTTAGTCAAAAATAAGTCTTTTTCTGAAAACATGGTTTGAAAACAACATCATTTTAGTAAAACAGTTGATGACACCAGATGACAATTTAAAGCTCCACTGACATCATCTTGTAACTTTCCATAAAATGGCACAACATATATATATATTAAGATTGACCTCTGATCGTTTTTGCTAAAACAATGTTAAATTAATTAGAATTCCTCTCAAAAACAGTTTAAAATTAGCGCCATTTTTTTAACACGATAAATAGGGATTTCCCCGTCGCAGGATGATGACGTCATAACAAGACTCGTCTCTACTGCGCAGCTTGAAAACAATGGAGGAGATACAAACTCGATCCGTCCAATTTAGCCATTTAAAAGTTAATTTTTTAGCGGATTGTCTTCAGAGAAGCCAAAGTTATTTCCAGTAAACAGCAGGTTATAATGTTTTTCAGCTCCTGCTGGTTTTTGGAGACCTTCACTTCATGAGGTGAGCTGCTGTGTGGAGTTACATGAGCTGCATGTGGACGAGGCAGAAGTAATTCTACAACATGTACATCGTCTCCACAGCACTGAAATGGTAATATATTAGTTAATGTTTCTAATAATTATTCAACATTATTAGTTATTAGTTTGTGTACAAAACAATTTGCACAGGCTCCTGCAGCTGTTGATTATTTTGCTTCAATTTGTCAGCTTTGTTATTTAATCCAGTCAACATGTTTACAATATTTCATATTTATTTTTCTATTTAATTTGGACATCACTTGGTGTTATAGTGGTGTATCATTAAAATGATGGAAATACTGTACATGACATTAGTTTGACCCATTGTCTTAATATACAGTATACTGCATATAATATATACTGTGTGTGTCTGTGTGTTTTATCATCAATTCACAGAAATATCTTCACCTGAAGAGTGGACACAGGTGGTGGAGAACAAACCTTGAAGAGAAACTAGACAGATGTCCTCTGCATCCAGACCTACAACACCTGGACATCAAGGAGGGTGGACGAGGAGGGTGTTGGAGTCTGAAGAAGTTCTGATTTTGCAGATTTACAGCTGTAAAGTGTCATTTTTTAGGAGCTGATGAAGTCAAACACCACTTGCTGATATTTTTTAAACTCAATTTTTTTTGATAATCTGTTCATATTAATGTTTCCCCATAGGTTTTCATATATTTGATAATATGGGATGGTTTTACTTTAATAAAATGTTTTTTTAACATTCACCAATTTTGTTTTTACTAAAGTACTTTCTGTGAGTTGTAGATGAACGAATGAAATTAAAACAGATACACAAATATTCTCACAAAGAATAACTCAACACTAACAGATAATATAGTGTACTACTGTAACTTTATTTACACATAACTACATAAACACTTGGTTCATTGTTATCCTTTTTTTTTCAAACAATATGTTCATTTGAACTGTCAGAAAAAATATTAAATTTATATTTTCATTGATTCATTTTCATGTCAATGCTCTGGCAAGTTGTAGTATTTCTGTAGTATTTCTGGTGTAACGTTGTCGCGGTCACTCAAGCACCAGACGTTCTGCTTCAGCCAACGCTTTATTCAAGTACACAAAACAACAGGCCAGTAAACTCAGAGTCACTGTTTGGCCGTGACCCACGCCAGAACTCCTCAGCCTCACAACAGGTGCTTCCAGCTTCTTCACAGAACCGCCACCTGTGTCCACTCTTCAGGTGAAGATATTTCTGTGAATTGATGATAAAACACACAGACACACACAGTATATATTATATGCAGTATACTGTATATTAAGACAATGGGTCAAACTAATGTCATGTACAGTATTTCCATCATTTTAATGATACACCACTATAACACCAAGTGATGTCCAAATTAAATAGAAAAATAAATATGAAATATTGTAAACATGTTGACTGGATTAAATAACAAAGCTGACAAATTGAAGCAAAATAATCAACAGCTGCAGGAGCCTGTGCAAATTGTTTTGTACACAAACTAATAACTAATAATGTTGAATAATTATTAGAAACATTAACTAATATATTACCATTTCAGTGCTGTGGAGACGATGTACATGTTGTAGAATTACTTCTGCCTCGTCCACATGCAGCTCATGTAACTCCACACAGCAGCTCACCTCATGAAGTGAAGGTCTCCAAAAACCAGCAGGAGCTGAAAAACATTATAACCTGCTGTTTACTGGAAATAACTTTGGCTTCTCTGAAGACAATCCGCTAAAAAATTAACTTTTAAATGGCTAAATTGGACGGATCGAGTTTGTAGCTCCTCCATTGTTTTCAAGCTGCGCAGTAGAGACGAGTCTTGTTATGACGTCATCATCCTGCGACGGGGAAATCCCTATTTATCGTGTTAAAAAATGGCGCTAATTTTAAACTGTTTTTGAGAGGAATTCTAATTAATTTAACATTGTTTTAGCAAAAACGATCAGAGGTCAATCTTAATATATATATATGTTGTGCCATTTTATGGAAAGTTAAAAGATGATGTCAGTGGAGCTTTAAGTCAAGTCAAGTCAAGTCAATTTTATTTCTATAGCACAGCTTAAAACAGATAAACTGTTACCAAGGTGCTTCACACACACAGCATAAAAGTTTAAAAATGTACAGAAACAGTAACACACACCAATAGTAACAATTATTTACAGTAGTAAAAGTACATAAAAATGTATAAGAACAAATTAAAATGAAAAAAAAACCACAGTAAAAAAAAAAATATATATATATATATACACTACGACAGCTCACACCGTATGAAACACCAGAGAGAACAGATGGGTTTTTAACAGGGATTTGAACATGAGAAGGGAGGAGGCCTGTCTAATGTTGGGGGGGAGGTTGTTCCAGAGTTTGGGGGCGGTGACTGAAAACGCTCGATCACCACGGAGCTTCAGACGTGTTTTTGGGACCGCCAAGAGCATCTGATCAGATGATCTCAGGGCCCGCGATGGAACATATGGTTCCAGCAGCTCGGAGAGGTAGAGGGGAGCGAGGCCATTTAGGCATTTGTAGGTCAGCAACAGGATTTTAAAGTCGACTCGAGTTCGCACGGGAAGCCAGTGCAGGGAGGAGAGAACAGGTGTGATGTGCTCATACCTACGAGTACCGGTTAAAAGCCGAGCTGCTGCATTTTGCACGAGCTGAAGGCGTGTAAAGGAGGCCTCGCTGATCCCAGCATACAGTGCATTACAATAATCCAGGCGGGTTGTGATGAACGCATGGATTAGGGTCTCCAGATCAGATCTGGACAGCACCGGCTTGAGCTTAGCAACCTGCCGCAGCTGGAAGAAACTCTTCTGGAGAACGGAGCTGATTTGTTTATCGAACTTAAGGTCTGAGTCGAAAACCATCCCAAGATTTTTTACAGAGTTTTTGAGATAGGGCTGGAGGGAGTCCAAGTTTATGTGATCAGAGGCGGCAGCTGAGCTAGGGCTGAAGATGATGACTTCAGTCTTCTGGTCATTAAAACTTAGGAAGTTTGAAGCCATCCAAGTCTTAATGTCGTCCAGACACTTTAGGAGAGAGTGGAGGGAGCCTGTATTTGCTGGTTTCAGTGGCAGTTTAAGTATAGGTGGAGCTCATCAGGTGGATCACAGTAAAATAGATCATTTTTCTTCCCCATAAATCAGTTATTTGAAATCTAATCTGGAATAATTCCTCCTTGTTAGACTTCAGTTGACCTGTTTAAGTTGGGCCAAATTTGTTATTATCTTTTTATTTATTTTTCATTGAAATTGAATTATTTGGTGGATTTTTGAACACCTTTGCCCTTATTTAAGTCTGGACCCTCACAATTCTATTTATGTTATGAACTTGTATTACTAAAATAATAACAGAATATTATAAAAGTTGTCTAACAATTGAAAAGTGGAAGCAGAACACTCCCATTCTCTTTTCACACTGATGCCTCAAACAAGGTGAAGATGAACCATGTTTTATTAATGATAGTTTTATACAAATGGATACACCTGATATATACAAATAAAAAACATGAACAAACTTACTTTACAGTATACAAACATAATTATGCATACTTCTACACATGCTTAAAAAAATTTATGGCGCCCCCTCCATAAAAAAATATCACCAGCCGCCACTGGTGGACATTTACAAACTGTTAGCTGTATGAGATTTTTGAGCTAAAATTCGATTTATTTATAATTTATTTTCGCAGCGCAAGCGACAGTTTGGAAGAAGTCAAAGCGAAACAATTTAAATCCAGCTGATTTGACCATTTCATGAATTTATTAAGGAACGGTTAAGCTCAGGAACCCTTGTGCTATAATGTCAGCTAAGAAATATTTTTTAAGCGTTTATTTAGCTAAATTTTTTAGAAATAAAGCTGTCCCACCCGCGCACGTGCACGTGGCGAAACTACTTTTTTTAATCCAGCTGATTTGACCATTTTGTGAATTTATTAAGGAACGGTTAAGCTCAGGAACCCTTGTGCTATAATGTCAGCTAAGAAATGTATTTTTAAGCGTTTATTTAGCTAAATTTAAAAAAATAAAGCTGTCCCACCCACGCGCGTGCACGTGGCAAAACTACTTTTTTAAATCCAGCTGATTTGACAATTGCGTTCATTGGAAAAGTTCAGCTAAGACACATCTTTGCTATAATTTTCAGCAAACAAATAATTGTTTTTACTGTGTTAATCTTGTAACGTTCTTCCATGTGCGCTCGCTCCCGTGGCAGACATTTTCAGCAGGGCAAATGATGCTCTGACGCGTCGCGTAGCGGTGACGCATAATAGATGCAACTTAAATAAAGGTGCGATCTGTTTATGGATTTT
>JBBPBX010073901.1:0-17710 GCA_038048925.1 Garcialebias charrua
ATAAAAGGTAAAATAGCCAAGAGACTGCATTAACCTGAATGAGTTGTGTTGTCAAAGAGACTGGAACAGATTCAGGAAAGGTCCCCAGACATTCTCAAATTTACCCTCTTTCTGTTGGAGTGTGAATCTGATTTTCTCCAGCTTTAAACAGGACATGATGTCAGCCAACCACTGAGCGTGAGTGGGTGGAAACGGTTCTTTCCACCTAAGCAAAATAGCTCGTCTGGCCAGGAGAGAGGTGAACGATATTACATGTTGTTGGTTTTTATTTAGGTTTGTCATGCCCTCTACAAGACCAAACAGAGCAATCAGTGGGTCAGGGTTCAGGCGTGTATCTAGTACATGTGATAAAGTCTGAAAGATTTCCCGCCAATATTTGTTCAGAGATGGGCAAAACCAAAACATATGGGAGAGAGAGGCTTCAGCATGTTTGCATCTCACACAGTATGGGCTGACATCAGGATACATAGAGGACAATTTCAGTTTAGAGATGTGAGCTCTGTGCACCACTTTAAATTGTATTAGACAATGTCTAGCACAGAGAGAACTGGAGCTCACCAGTTTGAGTATGGAGGTCCAAGAGTCCTCTGAAATAGAGGAGCCGAGATCCTCTTCCCAAGCAGCTTTGATTTTATCTGAGGAAGCACGCTTCAAATCCAATAGTTTACTGTAAATGAATGAAATGGACTGTTTTTTATTTGGGTCTAAAGAAAGAATAGTGTCAACAATACTGCTATCAGTTGAAATGGAGAGGTTGGACAAATGAAGAGTAATAAAGTGCCGTATTTGGAGATACCTAAAAAAATTGGACTGGGGAAGACTAAATTTTTCACATAGTTGTTGAAATGAAGCTAAAGTGTTATTGAGAAACAAGTCATTGAAGCGTACTATACCCCTTCTTTGCCATTCTTTAAAAACAGAGTCCTGAGATGAGGGTTTGAAAAGTTGGTTAGACATAATAGGACTATAAAGAGAGAGACTAGAGAAATCAAAATATTTACGAAATTGTGCCCAGATTTTTAGTGAGTGTTTTATAACTGGATTTATAACAGTTGTAAGTGGTGGAAGCGGGAGTGAGGATCCCAAGAAAGCCACGGAGGACCATTTCCCAGAACACTGTGACTCCATCTCTACCCAGTCAGGGCTGTCAGGCCTGTTGTAATAGAATGACCAGAATGCTAGACAGTGCAAGTTTGCTGCCCAATAATAAAAGCGGAAATTTGGAAGGGCAAGACCGCCTGCGGCCTTAGTTTTTTGGAGATGTGTCTTATTTAAGCGTGGACGTTTTCCTTGCCACAGATATGATGAAATGATGGAATCTAACTGAACAAAGAATGAACCAGGGATAAAAACAGGAATATTTTGAAAAAGATATAAAAACTTAGGTAAAGTGACCATCTTGACTGAGTTAATACGGCCTGTGAGGGAAATGGAAAGCGGTGACCATCGGGATAATGCCTGCTTTGTCTGATTCAACAGAGAGACAAAGTTTTCTTGATATAAATCTTTATACCTCCTCGTAACTGTAACACCCAGGTAAGAGAATTTTGTCTTCTCAATTTTAAGAGGCCATTTACCAAAGTCAAGAGTCTGCGCCAGGGTATTGACAGGGAAAATTACACTTTTACTCAGGTTTAATTTGTAACCAGAATTTATTCCAAATTCCTCAAGTAATGATAAAACGGAGGGCAGCGTGTCAGTCGGATGAGAAATGAAAAGTAAAAGGTCATCAGCATAAAGGGAGACCTTGTGCTCCATATCGCCTCTCCAGATTCCTGAAATTGTGTCACAGGACCGCAAAGCAGTGGCAAGAGGTTCAATTGCCAGGTCAAAGAGCAGAGGGCTCAGTGGGCATCCCTGGCGAGTTCCTCGATGTAGACTGAAGGGTTTTGATATCTGAGAGTTGGTACGAATGGTTGCGGTGGGATGTGAATAAATTAATTGCACCCATGTAATGAAATTGGGGCCAAAACCAAATTTGTCAAGAACATTAAACAAGTAGTCCCATTCAACCCGATCAAATGCTTTCTCCGCATCAAGGGAAATAACACACTCAGGAACAGTATCCGAAGGAGAATAAATAATGTCCAAAAGGCGTCTGACATTAAAAAAGGAGTGCCTGCCTTTAATGAATCCAGTCTGGTCTTTTGATATGATGAAAGGAAGGATCTTTTCCAACCTTTGAGCAAGAACTTTGGCTAAAATTTTGGCGTCTGTATTTAAAAGGGAGATTGGTCGATAAGAGGAACAGTGAGTTGGGTCTTTTCCTTTCTTTGCAATGAGGGTAATGCAGGCCTCTAAAAAAGATTTCGGAAGGGATCCTTGGTCAAATGACTCTAAGAGAACCGAGTGTAGGAGTGGGGAAAGTAATGAAGAAAATTTCTTAAAAAATTCAGCAGGGAAGCCGTCAGGACCCGGACATTTGCCAGACTGCATTACCGATACAGCTGACACAATTTCTGTCAGGGATATTGGGATCTCCAGTGCATCTTTCAGGTTGGGTGTGAGTTTTGGCATGTTGGTCTTTTCGAAAAACTGAGAAGATAAATTCTTGTTGGTTTGGGATTCTGAAGTATATAAATGGGAATAAAAGTCCTTAAATGCTCTGTTAATTTGTAAATGATCTAGAGTTGTGGTGCCGTTCTCTAATTGGATCTTAGGGATGATTTGTTTAGCCATGGCACCCTTCAACTGATTTGCCAGTAGTTTTCCTGACTTTTCTCCATGTATGTAAAATGATGATTTACTTTTCAAAAGTGATTGTTCTATTGAGTATGTAGACAATAAATCAAACTTAGTTTTGAGTTCTACTTTTTTTTGTACAGATTAGGGCATTTGTTTTGAGCGTATTGTTGATCAATTTCTTTTATCTGTTGGGCTAAATCAGTTCTTTCTTTTTGAGATTTTTACCTCAGCCGGGCAGTATATGAAATGATTTGTCCCCTAAGATTATCCCAAACTGTTGACAGTGGGATCCCAGGAGTTCTGTTTATGGATAGAAAGAAGGTTATTTCTTTTTCTATAAATGTAACAAAATCATTGTTTGACAGTAACGTTGAATTGAATCTCCACTGTCTACTCCTTATAGGAATGTCAGGGAGGGACAAAGACAGAGTGACAGGTGCATGGTCTGAGATGACAATACTGTGGTAGTCACAGCCACGGACAGAGGGAAGAAGTTTGTTGTCCATGAAAAAGTAATCGATCCTCGAGTATGAATGATGAACATGAGAAAAAAAAGAATATTCTCTCTCAGCTGGGTGTAAAAAACGCCATACATCGCACAGGCCATACTTAGATAGAAAGGCACGAATAGTGTGGGACGACCTGCTGGCTGTGGCAGGGTTTGTAGAGGATCTGTCCAAAACTGGGTCCAACCAGCAATTCAAGTCACCACTGAGTATCAATGAGTATGTGTTTAGGTCCGGGAGCAGTGAGAATAATTTCTCAAAGAAACCAACATCATCCGTATTTGGGGCATAAACGTTAACTAGCACTACTGGTGTGTTGTACAATTTACCGGAAACAATCACAAAACGACCATATTTATCTGAGTTAACTTGAAAAGGTTCAAATGAAATGTCTTGACTGATGAGGATCGAGACGCCCCGAGCCTTTGCTCGAAATGAGGAATGGAAACTCTGCCCGTGCCATGTTTGCAGTAATCGTTTGCTATCGTCACTTCTAATGTGAGTCTCCTGCAGGAAAGCAATGCCTGTATTTAACTGTTTTAAATGAGAGAGCACCTTCCTTCTCTTGACGGGGTGGTTCAAACCTTTGACGTTCCAGCTTGACAACACCAACTGACCACTCATATTACTAATAATTTGTATAAGAAAGGTAGGTAATACAGTCTAATGTGTTGATGGCTGTGCAGTTCTTGGCAAAGTGAAAGAAAATATAAATTAATGGCAGTGATGGACCCCCCACCCCCTCCCTTTCCCACCCTGGACAGCTGCAACAGACAGAAGCAGCAAGCTCCATAGAAATTAAAAATAAGTCTCCTGTCTAACTTTTAAACTAGTGCTCCAGTATCATAAGAGGGAAAAAAAATGTATAAGCACCTCATGCAAGGCCAAAAATGTACACATAGATGTGTGATCACGCATACACATATAAACAAAGTTAAATTAATCCTAATCCTAAATTAAATCTTCAATCAGTCCAAGACCAATTCAAGATTCAATTCAAGATAGTCAACAGGTAAACAAGAAGAGGAAAAATGTTAATAGTTCAAAATAATATATTGAAAACATTATATATTTCACCCATTTTTATACATGGATAGGCCTACTTCAATTATTTATGTGCCTAAATACAAAACCAGAAAGCCCCCCCAACAAAAAAAAAGTCTCAGATAATCAGAGTATGGGCAGAGTCCTGCTCATCTGTTCGTCACCTCATGTAAACAAAAGTTTAGTGTAAACATAAACAAAGCCAGTGCGGGAACAGCGCGTTGCACATCAGTCAAAAGAAAAGTTAAATATTACTGTACTTGCGCTGTTAAGCCTGAGGTAACTCCTGTCTAACTTTTAAACTAGGGCTCCAGTATCATAAAAAGGGGGGGGGAGAAAAAAAAATTTTTTTATAAGCACCTCACAAACTAGTTTAAAGTATGCAAGGCCAAAAAATGTATACACATAAATGTGTACCGGTAATCACGCACACATATACAAACGTAAAGTTAAATTAATCCCAATCTCAAATTAATTATCAATCAATCCAGGACTAACCCAAGATTCAGCTCAAAATAGTCAACAGGTAAACGAGAAAAGGAAAAATGTTTCATTTCAAAAATGTTAATAGTTCAAAAAAAGCTGCAGTAAAAACTAAAAAAGTCTCAGATAATCAGAGTATGGGCAGAGTCCTGCTCATCTGTTCCTCACCTCATGTAAAGAAAAGTTTAGTATAATAATCAAAGCCAGTGTGGGAACAGCGCATTGCACATCAGTCAAAGAAAAGTTAAATGTTACTTGCGCTGTGAAGCCTGAAAGGTGTCAATGAACTTCTGCGCCTCCTCCACAGAGCCCAACCACTTTCTGTGTCCATCAGGTAAAGTCACGCGGAGTCGAGCAGGAAAAAGCAAAGCAGGTTTTAAACCCAAAGAGTACAGCGCAGCCATCACTTCCTTATATTCCATTCGCTGGTTGAGGACTTCTGGGCTGTAATCTTCCACGATCCGCACTGGTTTCCCCTGGTATTCAAGCCTGCCTCGGATCATGAGTTCCTTCACCTGGACCCGGTGTACTCGCAGGATAACCGGGCGCGGCCGCTGGTCCGAGGCGGGTTTCGGGGCGAGGGTTCGATGGGCCCGGTCCAGTTTGGGTGGAGAAGGAAGTGTGTCACGCCCGTAGATGTCGCACAGCAGGTTGGAAAAGAAGTCTGTGGGACGTCCGCTCTCAATAGACTCCGGTAAACCCAGAACACGAATATTTTGCCGTCTGCTTCGACTTTCTAAATCCGCCAGTTTAGATTTTAGTCTGGCGTTTTCCTCCTGCAGAGTTGAGCAGGTGTTTTCCACCTCCGACATGCGCTGGCTCAGGTCGTTAGTGACAAGTTCCAGTGATGACACACGCTGGCCGTGTTCCTCCACCGCGAGCCGAGTTTGGTCCAATTTGGTATCCAGCTGGTGGAAAGTTTGTTTGAACTCAGCTGACAGAGCCGTGCGGTGCTCCTCGAGCAGCGAGGTAATTGCCTCGAGGGTTATTAGGCCAGCGTCATCCTTCTCAGCGTCCTTCTTCGATCTTGTCGACTTTTGAGACATTTTTAATTTAAAATCTTTAAAAGAGATGCTTGATGGAAGTTGTGTGCGTGATAATAGGCAAAAAATATTAAATGTAGAGGGCTTGGTGGTACTAAAAAATAAGTTTTACCCGGAGCACTGGCAAGTGCGACTCACTCCATCTCACGACCACACCCCTCCTCCTCTCAGAAGGCCCGTACTGTGATTTTTAAACTTTTTGTAAAAGAAAATAGACGGTCCCATAATAAACCAGTTGCAGCTTCCGGTGTCACGTGACCTGGTCACATGGCGTTCGGTAGTCTTACACCAACTGATTTAAAACACCCTTTAAAATCTCAAAAACATAGCTATGAAACAGGTTTTCAAAGATATTAACGGACAAGCAAGCTTTAAGCTTCCCAGGGCTGGCAGCTGAAGTGAAAGCTGACGAGGAGTGGGCTTTCCCACCCTGCCCGCGTCACCACATTCAGCGTAACCGACTAACACAGTGAAGACAGAACACGTAGTTCTTAACCCAAGCACTCATGGGTAATGTAGTCTTCGACACCCTACGTCTCTGTACGTCATGCACGTTGACGTGCCGTTCAAACGACGCGTTCACGGACCTCAAGGTCGGTCGGACTCTAGCGTTGAACAGACTTTTTAACATTCTAAAACACTTATAAATATCACAAAACACCGCGGTTAAGCAGTCTTCGACGATATTACATGCATAGAAACGAAACCACACAGATAAACTGTCAGAAATGTGTGAATAAGATGAAATCTGATGATCAGCAGTCCATCAGAACCAACGATTTTGAACACGACACAAAATGGACCAATCACAGCGCTTTATGCAGCCACTGCTCCGGGAATGCTAACTTAGCTTACCCCAAAGTTCTGGACACTTTTTCACAAAATAAACATACAATACACCACAAAAAAATTCTGTTAACGAGCCAAATCACATAAAGGCAAACCCTGTGCCTCCCTGAGGAAGACAGCACGTCTAACTGTTAAAAACAACGGACTATTCTCGTCGGAAACAACTGATACTGTAGTCGGTCCAAACGCAGAACTGAGCGGGTCCTCACGAACCACAACAAACGCGTCGTAACAGAAAAAGGTACACTGGAGCAGCACAACAATGTGAAGACAGCAGACAACAGCAATCCGCAGATGTAATAAGATGAAGAGTGGTGGATTGGGGTGACACGGCGGTCACCACAATGAAAAATGTATGCAGCTTTGCGACTTGTTATGAAAATGTCTCACAGACACAGACAATCATTCATCATCAGCAGCTTCAAACAGACGTTTAAAATTGAAACAAAAATAATACCAATGAGAAATGACGCAAACAATGCAAGAAGCAATCTCCCGACACTCCCAGCGTGAATTATCTTACCAAGTCCAAAAACAAGGATAAAACTATGCCAACAAACCGTTACAAAAGACTACAAAAACAATTTAATAACCTTCTAGGGACACGGACGAGCCACCATTATGTAACTGAACACCGAGCGGTGCCAATTATATGTAGGGATATAATACTTGTCAGTTTGCTGACCAGTACAATATTCCTAAAGAAGTTGGAGCAGATTTGATCTGACCCAAATTCATTCGCGAGTTCTCCCTTTTTCCGGATTAAATTGCTTAACTGTGACTAGACTAAATGTAATTTCACGAGAGGCGTCAACTTATGTTGATCCACCAGAAGATGGACCTTTTAGTGAGACAATCATAAAAGTACATTACACATTTGTATCGAGATTAGCTCTGATTTAATAACTACTGTAGACAAGAATTCAAATTGAAAACAAACAGACAAGTTATGTTTAAACTTCCTGTTGGCACATTTACTTAAAAGTTTAATGGTCTAAGAAAATAAGAATAAGGAGGAAGGATTAGAATGAAAGCTAAGTTTAACAGAAGTTAATTATTTTGAGAGGCTTCAGGGTGACACTTTTCCCAAACGAGTCCGGCTGGACTCCTCGCACGTTCAGCATACAATCTATGACTCTTTACCTAGTGATGACACGTCTCTTGGAGATAAGAGCTGAGAAGTTGTGGACACTTAACGGACTGTGTTGTCTAGTAGACGTCCAGTTGCACTTCCGCGCGTGTATGGCTGATTCAATGATACGAGAAAGAGCGCCTTTCCCGGCAGGAACCAGGCCAACGTCCTGACTAGGTTTCAAAATAAAACTTTCAGAAAACAAATTCTTTCAGAAAGAAATGAATGAGTTACAACGCCTCTGCTGTAACTCTGGCTGAGAAACGCAGGTCTAATTGACAAATGACCACAACGTTTCACCAGTTTCCAGAGAAAAACAAGTTGTTCAGTTTGTTCTCCCTTTCACACTAACCAGTCTACAGGAAGTGTCCCTTTAAGAAGGGGGTGTGACTTAGTCAAATACTTCCTGCTCATTGGTTGTTTTAGAAAGTAAAGGAGGGATTTTTCAGTTCCTCTAGTCGGAAGATCTCTGAAGGACAGCAGGAAAACTGTTTAGAGAACCGGCCAGATGGACTGGCCCGTAAAGTGAAATATTATGTCTAGCTTGATAGACAAAGCAGAGAGGGAAGTTAACAAGTTACCCTGACTTGTACCTTAGATTCAAAGCACACTTGTACTGCATAATAAACCAGCAGAAGGGTCAAACTCATGCAAGTAACAGATCATCATTAAATGACAAAAATATACAGTACTGTTGATCAATTCTGAATTAACACAAATTAAAAGGAAGTTTTTCTGATTGATTTGTGTTTCTTAATTCAAAACAATTGTAACAAAATAGTGTCCACTTGTCTCCTTCAGAGCTCGAGAAAAGTGTAACACTCAGAGTTTCAGAGATATGTGAAGAGGTTTAAATCCAGTAACGGACATGAGAGTGTTGTATTACTACACTCTCTTTCAAGACAGAATAAGAATAATTTCCAAGAACATATCAGCATCAATAAGTTGTAGAACATCATATATANNNNTAGAACAATAAAATATATATATTTTAGACTGATATTAATATCAATAATATATATTGTCTATATATATATTAAACTATCACATTCATGTGCATCTTGTTTTCAGATTGACTGAGCGGTGAGCTAAGAAATGACACCAGGTTGGTGGAACTGGTCAGTCCTAAATTGATAGAGAGATGGAGCTGGTATGTTAATGGTGGAGTGCTGGATCTGACCGGTTGATGGGGATGCTGTCAAAATAAAAATCAAATTAAAGTGATTAGAAATTAGTTTTTCACATATCAAATGCAAGCCTTGAAACAACTTTGTCTGAAATGTACTGAGGATGCCAAGACTTATCTATAACTTGTGCATAATCAGTGAAATTAAATAATTGTAAGAGACATAAATGGGAGAAAGACGGGGTCTTGTTCACGAATTAGGGAAAACTGGAGCGTGAGATCGATAGGCGGATAGGTGCCGCGTCCGCTGTGAAGCGGGCGCTGTACCGGTCTGTCGTGGTGAAGAGAGAGCTGAGTCAAAAGGCAAAGCTCTCAATTTACCGATCGATCTATGTTCCTACCCTCATCTATGGTCATGAGCTCTGGGTTATGACCGAAAGAACGAGATCTCGGATACAAGCGGCTGAAATGAGTTTTCTCCGCAGGGTGTCTGGACTCTCCCTTAGAGATAGGGTGAGAAGCTCAGTCATCCGGGAGGGACTCGGAGTAGAGCCGCTGCTTCTCCACATCGAGAGGAGCCAGTTGAGGTGGCTCGGGCATCTGGTTAGGATGCCTCCTGGACGCCTCCCTGGTGAGGTGTTCCGGGCATGTCCCACCGGGAGGAGACCCAGAGGAAGACCCAGGACACGCTGGAGGGACTATGTTTCTCGGCTGGCCTGGGAACGCCTTGGGATTCCCCCAGAGGAGCTGCTCCAAGTGGCTGGGGAGAGGGAAGTCTGGGCCTCCCTACTTAGGCTGCTACCCCCGCGACCCGACCCCGGATAAGCGGAAGAAAATGGATGGATGGATGGATGGATGGAGACATAAAAATCCCTCCAAGCATACCATCCATATGTACAGGTGTTGAAGCTGCACTGGGTGGTGTGGCGTTTTTTTCAAATGATAGCTCAAGCTCCTCCATGGCAACAATCAAGGTGTTTGGTGCAGGCTTGCTTGTGGTACAAGATGCTGTTTGTTTTTTCTTCATGTTTTTCGTCTGGCTTTTACTTCCAAGATGTCCAACATATCACAGAATAATTTTTCTTTCATTTAAGATATGTTTTGCTGCTATTCTTAGTCTCAGCCTGATGAACATGAAAGTTATGCACCATAACTTAACACAATTGCTATGGGAACGTAATTCATTCACGCCCTTGAAATGCTCAGCAAAATGCATGTGAGAACATCTGCCTTAATACGGCAGGCATTTCCCAGCCGCTCTCCACAAGGTATGTAGCGAGCACAGCCTGAGAAGAAAAATGCCACATGTAGAAACATCAGCCTGATGTTACCACTGGACACATAGATGAAAACACCAGCTAGAGACAGCATAAGTGTCCTCTGCTAGTGTGATTACTCATCATCTCCTTTTTCCCTGGAAATCTTGAGAAGCAGGAGGAAAAGAGCAAGGGACCTATTACGCCACTGGCAATCAGATGGCAATGTGGAGGTAGAAAACCCAGTTCAAGCACAGGGTAACCTTCCAGGTCCCCAGGGGAAAAATTTATGTACAAGGGGCACGCACGAGTCCCTCATCTGCTTCTTGAACAGACAACTACTAGGACTGTCAAAGAGGCCCATCCTGATGTTGGAGAACTGTCAGAGGAGAGGGGAACCCTTCCACTGAAGCATCTCCCAAGTAAACATAAACACCAAGGGTGTCCCTTGTGTATGCTGTTGTTGTTGTTGGAACAAAGACAATCAGGCCTTAGGCCCTCAGCCATTTCCCTTCAGTGGCCAGGCTGAAGGCTGCCATAGCTCCGGACGTGGGTGTAGAAGCTGCCCACGTGCCTGAGTCAGCAGGTCTCTGTAAGAAGGCAACTGCCATGGTATCCCTGAACATTGAGAAGTAGAGGTCACATTGTGAGCTGGCTCCGCATGGGAACAAGTCCACCGAGGTTCTTCCAAACCGTGACCAGACCTGATCCACGACTCGTGGGTTCAGTCTTCATTCTGATTCCAAAAGAGACCCTCTAGAGAGGGCATTCGCTCCGTTACTCAGTTCACTCGGAACATGAGTTGCCCAGAGCGACAATAATCCTGGAGCGTACCATGTGAGCATCCTCTGTGTCGGGCTGAGGAGGGCTTGGAATCTCGTCCCCCCTTCCCAGTCAATGAAGGACACCGTGGTTTTGTTATCTGATTACACCAGGACATGCTGTCCCGTAATCAGACCTTTACCAAAGAAGTATTTTGCTGACAGGAATACGGCCAACAACTCCAGGAAGTTGATGTACAATCTTGCTTCCTGCTCATTCCAGAGGCCTCGGGCATTCTGATTTCTGCAGATTGCCTCCCCATCCTGTTTCCGAGGTGTCCGTCGTGATGACCACACGGGATGACACTCTACCTTACGGCACCCTTTCCGTGAACACAGACAGGTCCCTCCAAGGTTCCGGGGCCCTCAGGCACATTGAAATGATTCTAAACTTTCCTGCTCACCCAGACGAGGGCAGGTCGTTTTTGTTGGTTTAGCCATATATGCAAGGCCCGCATCTTCAGCAATGTATGTGGCACACAGGGTATGGCTTCCGCCAAGAGGCCTAGAAGGCGTTGGCACGTTTACAGGGGAATCCGTTGATTCAGTTTAAACTTTGCCAGGCAACGGTGAATCGAGGAAACACGTTCCTCTGAGAGCCATGTCCTGTACCGGATGGTGTAGACCTGCACTCCCAGAATTACGGTAAACCGTGATAGGGTCAGGTCATTCCTTTGTAGGTTTATGACAAAACCGAGAGACTCCAGGTGAGAGATCACCCAGCAGGAGTGTGACTGGGCCTGTATTCGGCTTCCGACCAAAAACCAGGAGGTCATCCAGGTAGTTCATAATCCTGAATCCTTGATTCCTAAGAGGGGTCAGGGCTGCATCCAGACATTTAGTAAATGTATGAGGAGCATTTTTCAAACCGAAGGGTAAGGCTTTGCATTCATAAGCTTTCCCTTCGAAGGCAAACCGGAGGAATTTCCTGTGCCTCCTCCAGACGCCCACATGGAAATAGGCGTCTTTCAAATCCACCATACATGCGTAGTCTCCAGGTCTCACGGACTGGGGGACCTGCCGCAGTGTCAACATTTTGAGCTGGGCTCTGCACAGGCGAGGGGAGAATGGTCACAGTGAACATAGGGTCTGAGCTATCATCAATCATGGGAGACCCCACAGGAGTGACTGGTTCGATTCCAGACCATCTTTCATCTGATTGCATATATTCATAAGCATCCGGCACTTGTTGTGGTTGTTCTTGAAGCGCTTGGATGACCGTGGGTGACTCGTCTGGGGACTGTGGGCCTAGGTTGAATCCCTCCATTAACAGCACGTTAGTGGGGATTGACCCTTCAGGACTGGTTGGGTCAAAGGAATCAGTGTCTATGGACCCGGTGGAGCTCGATGGACCCAATTCACTGCTCCCAAAGTGTTCCAGGAAGCGGTTCAGTGACTCCAATGCGCACATTTCAGGGCACTCTGGGCACTCTGGGCACTCACGAACAAGGATGGGTTGGTTAGGGGAAGCCACATCCATAGGCTCGGTTTCAGATTGAGCCTCAGGGGATTCAGGACGAAGGGGAGTTGCTTCTGGGCTCTGATGTGGAGTCGCCACCACTAGGCATGGAGCCAAGTTGATTTCTTGTGAACTTGCAGCTTGGCCTTGTATTACGGTCACCTCATGCATTGGGGCCAAAGAGGGATTGGTTCCCATGCCCGTCTCCAATGAGGCAGACACCCCCTTTGGCACAGGTTCTGGTGGGTCTTGTGTGACCTCAAAGGCTGGGCCATGGACCAACGCCAACCCTGTGTACAGATGAATGGCCACGAACCTGGTTCCGTTGTCAAGATGTTCCCACGTCTTGGCTACCACCGGGTGGTATGTGGCACCTGCTGGAATTGCCCCTATCGCCAGATAGGGTGCAGCCCTCAGCGCCGAGGTCCAGATGACTTTACAGGTGCTTTCAGTGGTCACGCACACCTCTACTGGCACTTTGGGTAGGCTGTCTGGTTCATCCAGGACCAGGATTCCGTTCACTACAGCCGTAGCCACCACATTGGAATGACATCTGTGGCACCACCAGAACGACCCAACAGCCCAAAGGTATTTGGTTTCCGTCAATCCACGGTGACAGAAACAGCAAGGCACTTCGGGCTCCTGTAACAGTAATAAGGGGTGTGA
Source organism: Garcialebias charrua (assembly GCA_038048925.1). Classification (NCBI taxonomy): domain Eukaryota; kingdom Metazoa; phylum Chordata; class Actinopteri; order Cyprinodontiformes; family Rivulidae; genus Garcialebias; species Garcialebias charrua. Next base: position 13,071 of record JBBPBX010073901.1, read on the forward strand.
CAGGACTTGTTCTAAAATATTCCATTGTTCATTCAAAACAAGTATCATTCAACATTTCAATGTTCAAACAATCATCTTTTTCTCCTTTTTCATTTCTTCATTATTTTTTTTTTTTTTTTTTATTTTTTTGAATATATCTTTTTAGGAGAAATTATTTTTTTTTTTATATATCTTTTTAGGAGAAATATATTTTTTTTATTTTATTTATTTTTTTTTTTTTAAGGAATACACAACAATACTCTTAGACCTCATCGCCTCTTGAAACACTCAACTACGTTTGCCGGGCCTTGGGGTCCAGCCTGGACCTTGCGCCTTCGGCGTCTACCATTGAGCATTTCTCAAAGAGATGAGACCGAGTTCAAGACATTCCATAATAATAATAAAAGTAATCCAAGAATCAACAAAAATAAGAAAATAAAAGAAATAAAAATAAAAATTAGCATAAGCAAGGGGTTCAAGCAATGTTGGTTATAATGATTGGGTTTCTGTATCTGCCAGGAACTCAGATGTCTCGATCTACGGAGATTCCACGATCTCCGCTTGCCTCTGGTTCAGCAGGGAGCGGTCTACGGGTGAGCTTGAAGATGGCCCCGTAGGTCATCATCCAGGCCACGATAGGCACCGTGGTGCAGAGACTGACCCAGTAAAGCACGGAGCAGACTCCCCACACCAGGCCCCATCCAATCAAAACAGCCAACTTTAGAGACCAACGGTATCTGTTCTGGGGTCGCAGAGATAGAGTCTGATAAAGCAGGTGTGCCACCACTGTTATGGCGATGGTCGCTTCCATCACCACTGTTACTATTCTACCGGCCGTGTTTCCACAGTTGGTACGGGGGATGAGTAGGGGAGTAAGCCCAGCTGCACACTCAAGGGCTACCACAACAGTATCTACCATCAACCAGGCTGAGATTACCACTCCCTGTCGAAACGAAGGATTCACTCTTCCCAGCAAGTAGACGACAAACAGATGTGGCATAATTTCAGCTCTCTTGAGTATTACATGGGTCACCACCATCTTAGCATAGGCCTGTAGGGCCACAGGGATTCGCATAAGCTTTCCCCTGCCCCATTCCCCGGTATGGCAGTAGCACATCCATGCTGTCATTATCAGAAAATATTCTACCGAGCTCCCTTTAAAATAAGCAGGGCACGGAGGCCAGAGTTTGGTGGTGGGTACTGTAGTAGCATCCGACCCCCAAATAGGAGTGTAAGAATTATGAGGAGGTCAATATTAATACTGACCTCTTTATCCTTAATTAATCTACTTATTCAGATTGAATAGTAAATTCACGGATTCTGTTCTTTTTCAGTTTACCCAATATTTCTGTGATCTTTATGATGGATAAATACACAAAGCCATTAAGTGACAAAGACGTTAACTTAGTTTGATATGTCAAAGAGACACTATCATTTATTTAAAATAAATCAACTAAATTAACACCATTACACTTGATTGACATGATTTCACTTTCTTTCAAATTAATACGTCAGCACACTTGAATCATAACACAACAGACATAAATATTGGATGTTAACATATTTAGTCTGTGGGCATTTCAGCTTAAAATAGTTTCCAGCTTAGATAGAGAGGGAAAGATTTAGGAGGAGAAATTTATGGAGGAAGAAAAGTTAAGAGTCAGGGAGTTATCTTGATGTGTTTTAACCAGAAACATGGCAGTTCTCCGGCCGATTAAAGCTACACGTTGGTACCCTTGGCAAAGCATTTGACGACTTGTTACCTCGTGAAGATGGTCAGTCTCCCTCGGTCCAGTTTGGTCAGTTCGTTTACCATTCTCAGCGTCTCCAGACGTGCGCCTTGACTCGAACCGAAAGTAACGGCAGCTCCTGGTGCTGTTGTTCAAGATAAGACGTTCCTTAAAGGAATGTCAATAAAAGAGAGCTTTTCAGCTGTTGAAGATGGCTTATAACTTGGCATGTTATAAGTCTTTAACTGAATGACATGGTCATTAGCGTGTTGACCAGACGATCATCAGTTCTTTGGGGAACCTCATCAGGGGTTGAGGACCTCAGCAAACTCTAAGGAAAACAGGAAGTCAGAGCTCTTTTAAGGCTAACTTGACCTAGAAAGACGTAGCTCTTTCTCATTCGGTCTGTTAGGCCAGAAGCCACTGAGAGGAGGCATAAGTTAGATTAAAAATGTCAGAAAGGATAAGAAAGTTAGTTTAAGACGCCAGTTTCATGATACAGCAGATTTAGAACTTTCTTAACTCATTACCAACATTGTTGTATGAATAAACAAACGTCATCAGAGCATAACATATGGGACCTATTAATGATAATAGCTTGATTATTAAATAGGACAAAAACAAAAGTCTCTGGGTGTCTAGATTGTCCTGAGCTCAAGCTAAAATGAATGAGATAAAGTGTTCCTTTTATCTTCACATGCAAGTTCGAGAGGAGAGGAGAAATCCTCCATGTACAACATTTTGAATTAAGCAGAGTATTTGATTTATCTGACATTAAAATGTACTGATGCTCTTACAAATAAAATTATTCATTTGATAACATTTGAATTAACAAAATTAAAAGAAGTCTCTGGATGACTTAATTGCACCTTTGACACAGCAGTGAAACACAGTTTAACTCTCACAGAATAACACAGCTTAAAAGCACACATCATGAAAATGACAAAAGTTATTCTTTTGATCACATCAGCCTAAAATCAAAGATAGAAATAGTCTCTTTTGGTGACTATATTTATCAGATTACAGCTTAATGAATGATTTTGTAGTAAATGTCTTGCTTTACTGAGAGGTCAGTAAAGGTCATCACTGGACAGTTCAAAAACCTTAATTTGACCCTGGGTAGGTCCACTACATCTCCCCCCTTTTGGAAGCCATCGCCAGTCCTTGGGGATGGGGTCCAACACGAAAGGAAACCTTGAACTGTCTTTGATCTTGAAGTAATCCAGCAAGTGGAAAAGAAAAATCAAAAATTATAATCCCATAAAGTTTTTTGAAATTCCATACTGTTCGGAGGTAATCCCATTGCGAAAAGCTTTTAATCCCTTGGAAAACTGAGTCTGTTAACTCTTGGCAAACAAAGTCTGTGATCCCTTGGAAAGCAAAGTCTTATAATCCACAGCGGTAATTCCACAGCAGTAAATCCACAACGATTAGTTTTGTCGATTGCATCAGCACCAATTGTTTTATCAGCATGTAGAGGGGATCCCTCGATTGACGCAGAGGAGGCGACCCTTGGATGAAGGTTGAAGACCAAGCGTTGGAGCTGCAGGTCCCCACATCGAAGGTTGTTGGCTGGTTGGTTTCCAGTCAGTGCCACTCTGGTTCTATGTGTCATGCAATTATGTGGTTTTTAAGGTGGGCTTATGATTGGGATTTTACATTAAGCCTTACCTATATGCACCTGGTATGTAAGCTATCATGGTTTAGATCAGCTACAATTACCAATTAAGGGGTGGATCAAATCTATAAATTAGGTATAGGGATCTGTACCTATAGAATTTTAGAGGGCTTCTGTAACGAAGGCCTCTAATTCCAAACTATTCCTCCATTCATTACTTAGTTTAGGTTAAACTAAAATAAAAATGAAATATAGTTTGATCTAAATGTCTGTTGTCTTTTAGACGAACGACGTAGGATTTGGTATTCCTAATAAATTTTGAAGTCTATGGCGAGACTCATCAAAATGAATAGATAATCTAGAATAGAAACGATCGAATCGGTTCAATTTAGAAATTGTGAGACCAGTGTAGTTTATTGTACCTTGAGTAGCTTTAAACTACATTGACTCTTCGACGATTGAGATTTAACAAAACGAACTGCATGTTGGCATAGTTAAATCCATATCATTCATTAACCAATGTTAATACAAAACCTTTTTGGCTGGGAGTGTTCAGAACCAAACAAAATCTCAACTAATGACAACAGTAATGACTAAACAACACGGAAACAACGTTTCACTGCTTCGACACACTCTTGTCGTCAGATTCCAAAGTGCAACACACAAGAAAAACAGGTCTCAACTTTATGACCGAGGTCAAATTAAATCTCGTGGATTTAAACGGTTGTTAAGGTTAGTTTTTTGTTGTGGGTTTTAGGCTTAGCGTTTCTAAGTTCAAATTGGACAATGCGACTTATAGGGTGGGAAATATGGTAGTTTAAACCTGATTAGTTTATTTACTAACTTGTGTTTGGACGACCTTATTATCCCATGAAGTCGGTGTGTTTGTGAGATCTTTGTCTTTTGTGGAGTCATTGAACGCCTTGTAAGGTTTGATCTGATTTCGATGTACCCATTTAGCAATTGGCTCTTTGCGGCCTTTGCTGATTTTGATTTCGTAGACGACTGAGGACACTTTGTCTGTTATCAGATGAGGTCCAGTCCACCTGGGCATTAGTTTGCGGGCGAGAGTTCCGGTCTCGGACCCTCCTTTCCCGGTTGCTGGGGCGAACGTATAGTACCAGACTCTGTCTCCCACTTGGAGTTCATTGTGAGAGGCCTTTTGGTCGTAGTACGCCTTACGTCCTTCAGCGGATTTTTCCAGGTTTTTCTGGGCGAAAGCAAAAGTGTTTCTGAGGTGTACATTCAAATCTTTCATGTATTGTTGTGTGGTGTAGGCTGTCGCCATGGCGGCGTCGCCTGGTTGGTACAAC
>JBBPBX010073903.1:0-17710 GCA_038048925.1 Garcialebias charrua
GTGGGCAGTTAAACATTTCTCCAGCTACATTGGTGGACAGAAAATCATTGTGGAAACACAACACCAGCCAGTGACCTTTCTTAACAGTGAACGCATCAGAGATGGTGTGGTGACAAACTCACGTGTTGCAACGTGGCTCATGGCGCTTCAAAGTTTTAACCTAGACATACGTTATGGTCAAAACAAGAAGTCTCATCTGGGGACGGACTTGGCAATCTGCCAGAAGTGTACACAAGATGTACCAGCCACCCAGCCGCCGGTTGAGGTAAAACCCCCAGTAACTGAAGACCCGAATCACCACTTCTTTGATGACAATATCTGCAAAGATATGACAACATTGTACGTGGATGGATCTTCATTCCTCCGCGACAAGATCTGCAGAGCAGGTGTTGGAGGGGTCCTCCTCCAAGACCAAGAGCAGATAACTTTCAGCTACAAATTAGGATCTCAGACTTCTCAGTACGCTGAGATTGCAGGAATCCTAATAGCTCTCCAGATGGTAGTAGAACGCTCCATCAAGACGCTAGTCATCTGCACTGACTCTAACTATGCTCGTTTGAGTTTCGCTTGTCACCTCGCTGTGTGGAAACAGAACGGTTTCCTAACAAGCGACAGAAAAGTGGTCAAACACAAAGAGCTTTTCATAGCGTGTGATCACTTGGTGACATCTCACGACTTACAGATCTACTGGAAGAAAGTTCCAGGACATTCTAGAGTCCCAGGCGATGACAAGTACTACAATGACATTGCAGATTCCTTAGCCAAAGAAGGTGCCGACGAAGGTCCTCTATGGTCCTTCGACCCCTCCTGGTTAATCAAGACTCTGTCAATACAACCTACAGTCAGGGTAATGGCAGTCACACGTGCACAGGCCGCAGCCAGACCTGCTGACAACGCAGTCTCTGTACGACCCGCACTGACTGACCCAGACATCATCCAACTACAGAAGTCGGATCCTGCTATCAACTCCATGATACTGTACCTGACTGATCCAGACAAAAACACTCCGTCTAAAGACGAACTGGATTCCGATCCAGACCTTAAAGTCCTTTACCAGCTGCGCAAACAGCTAAAACTAATCAAAGGCATCCTAACTTTCGCTCATGGACCAACGTCCTCACCTGTGTTCGTGGTTCCCCATGACCAAAGGGGGGTGATGTTAGTTCATGCCCATGATCTCCCGTCCGCAGGACACAAAGGAGATAAAGCCACGCTGACGGCATTAAAACAAATTGCCTATTGGCCTGGAATGAAAAAGGATGTCAAGGACTACATTGAAGGGTGCGTGGTCTGTGGCCAGTTTCAGCCAACCAGACCACTTCACAGAGCACCACTGCAAAGCAGAGGCATTGCATTCCCATGGTCTGACCTCCAGATCGACTGGGTTGGACCACTCACTAAGAGCTCTAGAGGAAATAAATATTTTCTCACGGTAACCTGTGCATTCACCAAATGGGTAGAATGCCTACCAGCTCCTAACGACACAGCACAAACCACTGCTATGTTGTTAATGAATCATATATTCTCAAGGTTTGGACTTCCCCTTCGGGTGAACTCAGACCAAGGTACACACTTCACAGGTGAAGTGATGAAAGAACTGTGGAAGACGCTAGGCGTCAAGGCCAACTTTCATGTCGGCTACCACCCACAGGCTTCAGGCCAAGTAGAGAGAGCAAACAGAACTGTGGTGAGTATTTTGAAGAAATACGTGGCTGCAAACCACAAGGACTGGGACGTGAAACTCCCTCTGGTCCTCATGGCCATAAGAGCCACTCCACACACATCAACTGGCATCTCTCCCTTCGAGATGATGACCGGTCGACAAATGACTCTCCCTCTACACCTGTTGTACCAACCAGGCGACGCCGCCATGGCGACAGCCTACACTACACAACAATACATGAAAGATTTGAATGTACACCTCAGAAACACTTTTGCTTTCGCCCAGAAAAACCTGGAAAAATCCGCTGAAGGACGCAAGGCGTACTACGACCAAAAGGCCTCTCACAATGAACTCCAAGTGGGAGACAGAGTCTGGTACTATACGTTCGCCCCAGCAACCGGGAAAGGAGGGTCCGAGACCGGAACTCTCGCCCGCAAACTAATGCCCAGGTGGACTGGACCTCATCTGATAACAGACAAAGTGTCCTCAGTCGTCTACGAAATCAAAATCAGCAAAGGCCGCAAAGAGCCAATTGCTAAATGGGTACATCGAAATCAGATCAAACCTTACAAGGCGTTCAATGACTCCACAAAAGACAAAGATCTCACAAACTCACCGACTTCATGGGATAATAAGGTCGTACAAACACAAGTTAGTAAATAAACTAATCAGGTTTAAACTACCGTATTTTCCACCCTATAAGTCGCATTGTCCAATTTGAACTTAGAAACGCTAAGCCTAAAACCCACAACAAAAAACTAACCTTAACAACCGTTTAAATCCACGAGATTTAATTTGACCTCGGTCATAAAGTTGAGACCTGTTTTTCTTGTGTGTTGCACTTTGGAATCTGACGACAAGAGTGTGTCGAAGCAGTGAAACGTTGTTTCCTTGTTGTTTAGTCATTACTGTTGTCATTAGTTGAGATATTGTTTGGTTCTGAACACTCCCAGCCAAAAAGGTTTTGTATTAACATTGGTTAATGAATGATATGGATTTAACTATGCCAACATACAGTTCGTTTTGTTAAATCTCAATCGTTGAAGAGCCAATGTAGTTTAAAGCTGCTCAAGGTACAATAAACTACACTGGTCTCATAATTTCTAAATTGAACCGATTCGATCGTTTCTATTCTAGATTACCTATTCATTTTGATGAGTCTCGCCATAGACTTCAAAATTTATTAGGAATACCAAATCCTACGTCGTTCGTCTAAAAGACAACAGACATTTAGATCAAACTATATTTCATTTTTTATTTTAGTTTAACCTAAACTAAGTAATGAATGGAGGAATAGTTTGGAATTAGAGGCCTTCGTTACAGAAGCCCTCCAAAATTTTATAGGTATAGATCCCTATATCTAATTTTACAGAATTGATCCACCCCTTAATTGGTAATTGTAGCTGATCTAAACCATGATAGCTTACATACCAGGTGCATATAGGTAAGGCTTAATGTAAAATCCCAATCATAAGCCCACCTAAAAAACCACATAATTGCATGACACATAGAACCAGAGTGGCACTGACTGGAAACCAACCAGCCAACAACCTTCGATGTGGGGACCTGCAGCTCCAACGCTTGGTCTTCAACCTTCGTCCAAGGGTCGCCTCCTCTGCGTCAATCGAGGGATCCCCTCTACATGCTGATTATGAAAACAATTGTTGCTGATCAATCAACAAAACTAATCGTTGTGGAATTACTGCTGTGGAATTACCGCTGTGGATTATAAGACTTTGTTTTCCAAAGGATCACAGACTTTGTTTTCCAAGAGTTAACAGACTCAGTTTTCCAAGGGATTACAAGCTTTCCGCTATGGGATTACCTACAAACAGTATGGAATTTCCAAAAACATTATGGGATTATAATTTTGATTTTTCTTTTCCACTTACTGGATTACTTCAAGATCAAAGACAGTTCAAGGTTTCCTTTCGTGTTGGACCCCATCCCCAAGGACTGGCGATGGCTTCCAAAAGGGGGGAGATGTAGTGGACCTACCCAGGGTCAAACTAAGGTTTTTGAACTGTCCAGTGATGACCTTTACTGACCTCTCAGTAAAGCAAGACATTTACCACAAAATCATTCCATTAGTTGTAATCTGAGAATATAGTCACCAAAAGAGACTATTTCTATCTTTGATTTTAGGCTGATGTGATCAAAAGAATAACTTTTGTCATTTTCATGATATATGTTATATGCTGTTATTCTTTAAATGTGAAACATCAATGTGTCATTTCTGCAAGTGAAAAGGTGTCAAAGTTCAGCTAAAATGTCAAACTGACTTACACTGAAATTGTTTTTGTCGAGTTTCAGCTAAAACTCTCATCTAGCGTCTGAAAGTCTCTCACTCAGATACTTTTCCTAAACAATTTCCTTCTCTGCGCTGAATTTCACCTTGAATAGTGATAACAAGTGGACCAGTGATAACAAGTGGACCAATGAAAAAGAGACAAGTTTCTCTCCTCTCTGTTCCTTCTTTAAGTTCTAAGCTGTTGCTGGAACGGTAGAGTTTCTGGGAGCTTCAAAGACATGAAGACGTCCCAAAGAGCTGAATGAATGCCTGTCACCCGCCAAGGACAGTCATTCGGCTAAGGACTAAATAACAGGCTGTTATGAGTCCACTTCGAACGAGCGCAAGCTCAAAACTTTGTTTATTCCTTCCTGGAATAAGTTTATCTTGAAGTCAGAGGCCAGGAGCTGACATATTCTCTGATGACCAAGCGGAAACCAGGAGACGTTGAAACGTGAACTAGAACCAGTTTTGGACGTGCTGGGACTAAAGGACTCTGCGCATCTGAAGGCTGGTGTCATTTCTTTATCAGACTCGTCGTCGAAAGGTAAAGAGCTGTTTACAAAACGTACCTGGATTTTAGCAGAAGTCGGATGGAAGTGTCACTTTTGGTATCATGCTCAAGATAATTTCCTTTAAACCATCTCCCATCTTCCTCCTATCTTTTTCCCTCAATTCTAAGCTGGAAACTATTTAAGCTAAGGAGCCCTCAGACTAAATATGTTTAACATCCAATATTGAAGTCTGTTGTGTTAAATTTAAGTGTGCTGACGTATTAAATTGAAAGAAAGTGAAATCATGTCAATCAAGTGTAATGGTGTTAATTTAGTTGATTTATTTTAAATAAATGGTAGTGTCGCCTGGCATACCAACTAAGTTAACGTCTTTGTCACTTAATGGCCTTGTTTATTTATCCATCATAAAGATCACAGAAATATTGGGTAAACTGAAAAAGAAAAGAATCCGTGAAATTACTATTCAATCTGAATAAGTAAATTAATTAAGGATAAAGAGGTCAGCTTAATACTGACCCCTGTTAAAATCCTTTAGTTACATCTGGGTGACACTATATGTGTTTAAAGACACAATATATGGTCTCCCTCATGTTTCCTTCAGCACCGACGACAAATAACGTGATAACCCATGAGATACCACCCTCATGGCACTTCCCAGGTTTGGCCATGCCATCCTCTGCGTGCTTCTGATCCTCCCACCAGCAGATGCCAAGAAAACACCAGGCTGTGAAGGAACACAATGCTTGTTGACAGATAGAATGACAATGATTAGTTTTCTCTTAGATAAAAGGTTTCATTTTTACTTTCCCCACAAAAACTGATCTGACCTGTAGGGGTCTCTCTACCCAAACTCAAAATGTCCCTGTTTTAAATGGAGCGTCATACCTGCCAATAAATCCATGCCCAATATCCATTTATTCAAAACTTAGCAGGTCTGACAGATAATAATAATAATAATAATTGTCTAATCTTGTCATCTGCGTATGTTTCCCATACACAGACGAAATTCGTCTCTGCATTTAACCCAACCACCTACCAGGTGGTGCAGTGAGCAGCCATAGAAGGCGCTCGGGGAGCTGGAGAAATAGGTGTGCACTCATAGACACCCCAAGATGTGTAGTGGCCGGGACGCGAACCCACGTCCTTCGGGTCCCAAGTCAAACGCCCTAACCACTACACCATCTTGGCTCCTAAAAGATCAGGGTACAGCTGTGACGTTCTGTTTTTCACCTTTCTTTTTCTCTTTTTCTGTTTCACAACGCGTACTCTTACTGCTTCATTGTTCTCTGAAGACTCAGAGTTAGAGGACTTTCTGTTTTTCTCCCTTCCTTTTCCCTTTTCCTGTCTCACAACTCGCTGTCAGGTTCTGTCCCTGTCTGTTTTCTTTAGGCTCTGTTTCTTTATGTTATTTTGTGTTTCCCCTCCTGCCATACTTTGTTATTCTGAGCTTTGTTTACTGGTTTCTGTGTATCTCATTCAGTCTCTGTCATTTCCCACTCCTCAGTCTGTCTCTCTGTGCTCAGGCCTTCAGCATTAATCATTCACAGCTGGTCCTCATTCTAATCACCCCAGGTGCTCCTCACTGTCTCGTTTGTGTCAGTATATAAACTCTGTGTATTCACTCCTTGAGCACCGGGGCTTTGTCTTTCCACGGTGTATGATCTGCTCATCTCCTCTCCTCTCAGTAAGTGTTTTTTGTTCCATCAGCATTATTATTTTTGTTAAATAAATCATTGTTCATTTTACATTCGTGAGCCAGTCTGTTTTTCTGCACGTGGGTTCAAACATTAAGCAGCAGATCATGACAGAAAGCCCCGGTCATCAGAAAGAGCCCAGCAGAAAAATAGATATTTTTGAATGGCTCGCCCGTGAGGCAGACAAAACTGCTCAGAGGGACAAGGAGAAACAGGAACTGATGGAGGAGCCTGTGATCCGGTGGGGGGCGTTTCGGACTGAACCCGTCCGGAGACGAGGTCACCACAGCCCGGAGGTGGAGATCCTACCATCACCTCTTCTTGTGGAGGAAGAGGAAATGAGGTCTCGGTTCTGGGGGAGCCGCCTGGCTTTTAAGCCAGCTTCTTCCTCCACCCTGCCGGCTTATTGCTCGTCACATCTGCTGCTGTGGTCAGACGATGACGCTGAGCTGGAGGATGAACTCTGGGGTGCGCCCATCCTCAGCTCGCACCACCAACGCAGCAGGAAGAGGCGGCAAAGAAGAGGCAAGACCACCGACTCTCACCTCGCCGCTGCACCCCGCTGTCCGTCTCCTCCTCGCTCGCCACCAGATGTACAGCCCAGCCCTCGCTTTCTGGAGGAGGGAGAGAGGGTGTCACAGGAGGAGCTGGAACGTTGGCAGGCAGCTTTTGTGGCAAAGTACTTGCCATCTCTGGTCCTTGGTGCTTCGGCTGCTGCAGACCTGGACGCTTCGGCTGCTGCAGACCTGGACGCTTCGGCTGCTGCAGACCTGGACGCTTCGGCTGCTGCAGACCTGGACGCTTCGGCTGCTGCAGACCTGGACGCTTCGGCTGCTGCAGACCTGGACGCTTCGGCTGCTGCAGACCTGGACGCTTCGGCTGCTGCAGACCTGGACGCTTCGGCTGCTGCAGACCTCGACGCTTCGGCTGCTGCAGACCTCGACGCTTCGGCTGCTGCAGACCTCGACGCTTCGGCTGCTGCAGACCTCGACGCTTCGGCTGCTGCAGACCTCGACGCTTCGGCTGCTGCAGACCTCGACGCTTCGGCTGCTGCAGACCTCGACGCTTCGGCTGTCCTGGGTCCAGACGCCGTCGCTTCGCCTGTCCTGGGTCCAGACGCCGTCTCTTCGCCTGTCCTGGGTCCAGACGCCGTCTCTTCGCCTGTCCTGGGTCCAGACGCCGTCTCTTCGCCTGTCCTGGGTCCAGACGCCGTCTCTTCGCCTGTCCTGGGTCCAGACGCCGTCTCAGAGGAGCACGACATCACACGTCTCACTGCCCGACGACGTCTCGGAGGATCCTCACGACGAGGGTCCCAACGAAGAGGGTCCCCACAACGTCTCACTGCCCGACGACGTCTCGGAGGTTCCTCACGACGAGGGTCCCAACGAAGAGGGTCCCCACAACGTCTCACTGCCCGACGACGTCTCGGAGGTTCCTCACGACGAGGGTCTCGACGAAGAGGGTCCCCACAACGTCTCACTGCCCGACGACGTCTCGGAGGATCCTCACGACGAGGGTCTCGACGACGAGGACCTCGACGAAGAGGGTCCCCACAACGTCTCCGAGGGTCTCGACGACGAGGACCTCGACGAAGCAGACGACGTCTCCGAGGGTCTCGACGACGAGGACCTCGACGAAGCAGACGACGTCTCCGAGGGTCTCGACGACGAGGACCTCGACGAAGCAGACGACGTCTCCGAGGGTCTCGACGACGAGGACCTCGACGAAGCAGACGACGTCTCCGAGGGTCTCGACGACGAGGACCTCGACGAAGCAGACGACGTCTCCGAGGGTCTCGACGACGAGGACCTCGACGAAGCAGACGACGTCTCAGAGGGTCTCGACGACGTGGTCCCCAACGACGTCTCAGAGGGTCCTGACGACGTGGTCCCCGACGAGGTGGTCCTCAACGACGTCTCAGAGGGTCCTGACGACGGGGGTCCCAGCGCCGCAGACGCCTCGTCCTCCACAGAGGGTCCCAGCGCCACAGACGTCTTATCGCTTGCCTCGGCGCCCGACAACATCTCGGCGCCCAACGACGGGGGTCCTGGCGATGACGATGGCTGTGTTCCGGCCGACGTCTGTGTTCCGGCCGACGTCTGTGTTCCGGCCGACGAAAGAGGTGTTCCGGCCGACGCGAGGTGTTCCGGCCGAGGTCTGTGTTCCGGCCGAGGTCTGTGTTCCGGCCGAGGTCTGTGTTCCGGCCGAAGAGGTGTTCCGGCCGACGAAGAGGTGTTCCGGCCGACGACAGAGGTGTTCCGGCCGACGACAAAGGTGTTCCGGCCGACGACAAAGGTGTTCCGGCCGACGACAAAGGTGTTCCGGCCGACGACAAAGGTGTTCCGGCCGACGACAAAGGTGTTCCGGCCGACGACAAAGGTGTTCCGGCCGACGACAAAGGTGACGAAGGTGTTCCGGCCGTTGCTGGGCGTTACTCTGGTCGCCCGCCTGACGTATCGCCGCTCGATGGACGACCTCCTGGACGTCCTCCTGAACTAACTGATGGCGATGGGCGACCTCCTGGGCGACCCCCGAATCTGGCTGATGGCGATGGGCGACCTCCTGGGCGTCCCCCGGATCGGGCTGATGTTGGCCCGCCGTCCTGCCTGTTGCCTCCCTCCGCCCGCCCTTGTTCTTGTGGGGTCCGTCTTGGGGGTGTCAGGTGCCACCCTTGAGGGGGGGGTTATGTCAGGTTCTGTCCCTGTCTGTTTTCTTTAGGCTCTGTTTCTTTATGTTATTTTGTGTTTCCCCTCCTGCCATACTTTGTTATTCTGAGCTTTGTTTACTGGTTTCTGTGTATCTCATTCAGTCTCTGTCATTTCCCACTCCTCAGTCTGTCTCTCTGTGCTCAGGCCTTCAGCATTAATCATTCACAGCTGGTCCTCATTCTAATCACCCCAGGTGCTCCTCACTGTCTCGTTTGTGTCAGTATATAAACTCTGTGTATTCACTCCTTGAGCACCGGGGCTTTGTCTTTCCACGGTGTATGATCTGCTCATCTCCTCTCCTCTCAGTAAGTGTTTTTTGTTCCATCAGCATTATTATTTTTGTTAAATAAATCATTGTTCATTTTACATTCGTGAGCCAGTCTGTTTTTCTGCACGTGGGTTCAAACATTAAACAGCAGATCATGACACTCGCACCCTCACTGCTTCATTGTCCTCTGAAAACTAAGAATCAAAGGAGACCTTCGCCATTCTGGTGGTCTTATTTTTGTTCCTGACCATCTATTCAGGTTCAAACGGAGGTGCAGAAGGAACAACAGAAGTTTGAAACACATCCCTCAATGCCTGGGTCAAATGTTTAACATTGAATCTAGCACACTGGATTTTTAATGCCTTTTCCTGACATCGTTCTCTCAACTCTTCTGTTGGTAATCCATCTATTTCAGACATTGGGACCCCAGACTGTATTACAGCTTTCCATAAAGCAGAACGAGTTGGTCCCTGTGCATTACTTCGAGCGTCCCTTTCTGGCCCCCAGTGATGGCATAGTTACATTGAAAAAGTAACTTAGTTAAGTTACTGATTAGTCCTTGGGAAAAGTAACTTAGTTAAGTTACTGATTACTTGATTTGGAAAGTAACTAAGTTAGATTACTAAGTTACTTTATTAGTTACTTTCAGCAGCCGCTGACAAGAACCCTCTGTCACAATACATAAAAAATTTAAATGTTTTAATAAAATAATTACTAATAAATATTCAAAAAACAAAATACAGTAGTCTTTCTTGACTTCACTAAACAAATAATATTTTTACAAAAAAGACTTATAAAATGTTTATTTTGAAAATGTGTCAAGTAAACAATACGTTTGTATGAAAATAAATAAAAGCATGAGCCACTGGCCAAAAGGATGGTCCAGCACAGAAGATCAACATCATCAGGTCAGGACTCTGCAGTCTACACTCATCTCCAGGCCAGAGGTCACTCTTTCAGGGATGAAGATGTTCACATCCTTGATAGAGAGGAACAATGGTTTGAGAGAGGAGTAAAGGAGGCCATCTTTGTGAAAAGAAACCATCCATCATTAAACAGAGGTGGAGGCCTCTGGGTTCAACTGTCCCCCTCTTACAATGCTGTTATTGCTAGTATCACTCAGCCCTCTGTGAATAGCAAACAACCATCAGGGTGCTGCTAACTATCCATTGTTAGGCTGATGGTCCGTGAGCAGCTGGTTTCAGCTGTCAGCAGCAAACTGGTTCATCCACTGTGAGAGGGTGCTACAGTATTTATAAGATTGAGATGAATACAGCATCTCAGACTGAGGAAGTCTTTTGGACAAAAGATAAAACGTTTCTACAATTTTTTTTGTTCTGTTTTGTTTTTTGAATGTCCAGAGGACCAGACTTAGCATTTTTAGATTTTTCTACCTGGATTATTGAGCATGCATCAGGGTCATCATCACACGCTTCTTAGCTGCAGGTGGATGTCCCTCAAGAGGAAAAAGACAGCTGCTTCCTCTGTCTCAGACTGGAAATAACACAAACAGGTAAAAAAATAAAAATAGTTAATAAGATTATCATTTTAAATTAAAAAGGTTAATTATTAATAAAAGAACAATACCTCTTCTTGTGGTTGGATCTCTCGGTCATCATCAGGGCAGGGATTTATTCAGCTCCAGGACTTGTTGACATCAGTTTTTTCATAAAGTGATTAACTTTTTGGCTGGTGTTGACATGATGGACGTGATGGAAGACGTTTTAGAGACGCTCAGTTAATTTAAAGCCTGCACATCAACAACAACATTTCAGACGTAGATCCAGAGCTTTAAAATGTCCTACAGTTTGTGTTATTGACTGATCTGACCTACCTGAAGGCTGTTTTAATGCTGCTGCTGCTCTGTTAGCAGTGTTTACAAGCTGCTCCTCGTTCACGTTCGGATCACGTCGTTAAGTCCGTTCAAGTTAGACGTGTTGTCTGCTGCAGATCCAGTCTCCGTGAAACAAAGTCCACACACCGTTTTGGATGTGCGCTCGTGTTTTTAACAAGTCACAACGTTCCCAAACAAACAGGAGACCGCAGCGAGATGCTAAACCTAGCTTAATGCTAACGTGTGCTACAAGACACCGGGCGGTCGCATAGACTGACGTCACTCCTGTCTTTTTTTTTATCGCTCCCCCCGAGACGCATTGGCGAAATAAAATAAAATTACAGTTCTACAGAAAATGGCAAAAAAGTAACGCACAATAATTTGGAGTGAGTAACTTTAATCTGATTACTGGATTTTCAAATAGCAACGCGTTAGATTACACGTTACTGAAAAAAGTGGTCCGACCAGAGTAACGCGTTACAAAGTAACGCGTTAGTGACATCACTACCCATGACCCACATGTTGAAAACCATTTTCCTGTTTTTCTACTCTTTCTGTTCTCTAATCTCCCAATGTTCATAACTCCATGATTCGACTATGAATCTCAGACATAGAAACCTCTGGTGCACCATGCATTATTGTCAAGATTGCGGCACGATAGTGTACAAGGGCTGTTCTTATCAGCTGATCCCTCACAGCCTTTGGAATAGGTAACAGCTGATACAGATCCACAGCAGCAACAGTTAAAGCATCCCTCACACACAATCGAATCAATCTTTGTACACACTCCCGAAGCGTGTCCCACTGTCCTGTTATCTCTGGCCAGTCAGTGAGAGTAGGATAAGCTTGGCGAACAGCTTCAGCATAAACATCAAATAGAGATCTAGAATCATTCCCTAAATCTCTCACTTCTCTGCGGAAATCAGCATTCACTGTAGCTTCTGTGGACAACCCAGCAAAAGAATCCCATCTCTGGCCTCTATTTCCACCTGACCTGCCCTTCCTCAATTAATCTTGATAACCACACAACTGTATGTTCTCCCGGCTGCTGACGGAGCCTCCTGGACAAGTAAGCTACCTCCTCCTGAATGTAATCTTCAGTTATCATTCTAAGTTCAGGCTGCGGTTGATCTTGTGGAACAGCATCCATAACTTGTACACTATTCTCATAAACAAAGTGACCATCTGCGTCTACTCTTGCTTGTAAAACATCTGGTCTCACTATCTGTTCCTTCCTTCTCCGCTACACTGGTTTCACACTTTTACTACGGGATAAGGAGCACAAATCTCCGTTCTAGTTAGAGGGATTCCATCTCGTACCTAACCCAGCTACAAAAGCCCGTACTCTTTTGGGTGATACAGACCGTTTCGTCTTCCTCTTTTTTTCTCTTTTTAACATGGACACCTGAGCCACTGCTTCCTTAGCAATCCGGGCCATGTTTTCTAGCTGTGTGGTTAACAACTGCACATACTGACGCTGTAATGAAGAGGTCAACTCGGCTTCTTCGAGTGCCTTTTTCTGTTTCAAACTTATTTCATTCTGCAGCTTCCAGGCCGTGGCACAAACCCACAAACGCCGTTGCAATCCGTCTACTGGCGTTTTTATTTTCACGTCTACTGCTCGTAGAACTTCTAGCAAAGTCTCAGGGTCTCCATCTCGTAGAGACCCCTCCCAAGACTCGCAACGTCCTGCTCCATCTCTCAGGCACAAAGCTATGGACTGATAACAGGGTATTTCCCATCCTGGTAGTATTTCAGTCCTGTCTTGTGTCTTATCTTCCTTTGTTGATTTTCTCTTGAACATTCTTTTGAGCATTATGTATTCTCTCTTTATGATCCTGCCGACAACGCCAAAAATGTTCTGTGAAATATTATTTTATAAATATTTTATGAATTTTTATTCATAAATGTTTTATGAAATATTATTTATGCAGAATCGAGAGAGAGATAGGCAAATATCCTCAAAAGAATATCACAGCTCAAGAGACTTGACTCAGGAAACTATTTTCTGTTTAAAAACAAATGTTCTTTATTTTAATCACAGAAAATCAAATAGCAAGCAAGACAGAAAACAAACAAGTAACACACTTACATACAAGCATTAATGCGTAAACAAATACTCTTACCATTTGACATCAAAGTGAAAGAGCCGTTTGTCAACCACAGGCAGAGTGAGCATTAAAACAATCTGTGCGATTACTCATCCCCATTCAACTCTAACTCTGGGAGCTAAGTCTGTCTCTTTTTATTCCTTTAGATAAAGACTGCTTGCGAAACAAAGTTGGCCAAGCTTCTTTCCAAAAACAGTCACATTATCTTTAGGAACTTAGAGTAACAAAGCTCCGGAGATGACTTAATCAAGAAACTGACTGTTCCTTTGGTGATGAAATCAGGAGATGCAATAAACTGACTGTTCCTGTGGTGATTAAATCAGCACTTTCCTGTGGTGATGAACTCAGGAGATGACTTGCTCAATACACTGACTGTTCCTATGGTGATGAAATCCACACAGTTTTGACTTCTTATCTCCCAACTCACTGGTAGTGACAGACAGGAAAATTACACACAATGTCTGAATGTTTCAGACTTTCTTAGTTACAGACAATGTCTGAATGTTTCAGACTTTCTTAGACTGATCAGAGAACAAACTTATTTATTCATTATTCAAGGCTCAATCCCGCAAGCTCGCCCCCCGTTTTATTGGCCCTTTTCCCATTTCCAAAGTTATCAACCCTGTTTTTGTCTGTGTCTCCCTGCCCAAGGCCCTCCGTGTTCACCCCACGTTTCATGTTTCCTGTATCAAGCCTGTGGTAACCTCTGGTTTTCACCCTCTTGTTCTGTCCCCTCCTCCTGCCCGCCTTATTGACGGGTCCCCCGCCTATACTGTCCGTTGCCTCCTCCGTTCTAGACGGAGGGGCCGCGGCCTCCAGTACCTGGTTGACTGGGAGGGGTACGGCCCGGAGGAACATTCCTGGGTTCCCTCCCGCCATGTTTTGGACGGGTCCCTCATCACTGACTTCCATAGGCTCCATCCGGACCAACCAGGTGGGACGCCAGGAGTCGTCCCTTGAGGTGGGGATATGTCACGTTTCATGCCTGTTAGATCAGTTTTTCTGTCACTCTGTGTATCGCTTGGTGTATCTGGCTCCTTTTCCTTCTCTTCTGTCGTGTGGTTTGTTTTCAGTTTGTCTCTGCTGCATGTGGGTTTAGGTATGTCTTCACCTTCGAACCGGTTTGTTTACACCGCAACTCTGATTAGGTTCGATCAGCTGCACCTGTTGTTGCACTCTTTATAAACCAGACTCTCACACCAGCTCTCTGCCAGATAGTTGAACACAGTGATCTGTAAGTAAATATCACGCGCTCTTTCCTGTCCTATTTCCTGGTTCACGTATCCTCGCCTCTTTGATCTCCTGGTTTTCTGACGCCTCGCCTGCCTGACTTTTCGCCTCCTACTTCTCCTCGGACTGACGCCCATCAGATTTGTGCTTTTGACCTTCGCCTGCCTCACCACGTCTCTTTGCCTTCTCCTGTTTGGATCTACGCTCTTCTGCTTCCCGGCTTTCGACCTTCGCTTGTGGGAATCCCCACTACGTCATTGGATTATGTCACGGACCCTCGCTGCGGCTGGCTGTTCCCCCCTCACCGGCTACAGCTCCTCCTGCAGCGGACCTGCTCAGCTGGACTGTCTCCACTCACTGAGAACCCCCTTCCATCTGTGAGACGGTTAGTGGCTGCATCTCATTGACTGTCAAGCTTCTTGTTTCTATCAGCCTGATCACTAAACCGTTCTCCTCCATTCTACAGACTTGTTCCAGCCTGTGGGTTCTCTCTTGACACCAGAGCAGCAAAGCCAGCCTAAATATTAATAGAAGTTGTTAAAACTGTTTATCTGTTGTGGTGATTTTGGTCCAGCCTTTTGGGGGTTTGTTACACGTGGATGCTGTGCTGTTCTCCTGTTCTGTGCTCCTAATTTTCCTGTGTGGTTGGTCATATAAAGGACAGAAAAATTGAAAGCTTTACCTCTAGTTTTAATAGTAAACTGGTCATTTGAAGTTAAAACACAACGCAAGTACATTGATATTTTGAAAGTTTTTTTATGGATCCCTTTAATACACCTATGTTACCTAAGGGTAGGGGTGCCTGGCTTAGTTCTATCGCCAATAAGAGGAACATAGCTCAATCCACTGTAGTAGGAGGTAACTGTCTGTTTAGAACAATGGATTTAACGTCAGGTTTTTATAGCATGCCACTTCATGAGGATGACAAGAAGTACTCTGCCTTTACTACACCCATGGGCCTCTATGAGTACAACAGGTTGCCATAGGGCCTCTGCAACAGTCCTGCAAGCTTTATGCGGATGATGACAAGCATTTTTGGGGACCAGAACTATTTGAGTTTGTTGTGCTATTTGGATGATTTACTGGTGTTTGCCCCTGATGAAGAGACCGTTTTGTACCGTCTAAAGATGGTGTTTGACAGACTACGTAGCCACAACTTGAAGCTTGCCCCCAAAAAGTGCTTTTTCCCGAGGAGATCAATAAAGTTCCTCGACCACATAGTGGTAAGGATATGTCACACACTTCCATTCAGGATACCTTCCTATCATCACCGGAAAAGGGTAGCGTGCCCTCTCCGGGTCGGGGAGGAGGTCCTGCCCCAAGTGGAGGAGTTTAAGTATCTCGGGATCTTGTTCACGAATGAGGGAAAACTGGAGCGTGAGATCGATAGGCGGATAGGTGCAGCGTCCGCAGTGAAGCGGGCGCTGTACCGGTCTGTCGTGGTGAAGAGAGAGCTGAGTCAAAAGGCAAAGCTCTCAATTTACCGATCGATCTACGTTCCCACCCTCATCTATGGTCATGAGCTTTGGGTTATGACCGAAAGAACAAGATCTCGGATACAAGCGGCTGAAATGAGTTTTCTCCGCAGGGTGGCTGGACTCTCCCTTAGAGATAGGGTGAGAAGCTCAGTCATCCGGGAGGGACTCGGAGTAGAGCCGCTGCTTCTCCACATCGAGAGGAGCCAGTTGAGGTGGCTCGGGCATCTGGTTAGGATGCCTCCTGGACGCCTCCCTGGTGAGGTGTTCCGGGCATGTCCCACCGGGAGGAGACCCAGAGGAAGACCCAGGACACGCTGGAGGGACTATGTTTCTCGGCTGGCCTGGGAACGCCTTGGGATTCCCCCAGAGGAGCTGCTCCAAGTGGCTGGGGAGAGGGAAGTCTGGGCCTCCCTACTTAGGCTGCTACCCCCGCGACCCGACCCCGGATAAGCGGAAGAAAATGGATGGATGGATGGATGGACCACATAGTGGACGAGTCAAGTGTGTCGACAGATCCCAGTAAGGTCGAGAGCATCACAAAATTGACAAGTGCCGACCTCATGGAAGCTGATGGTGTCACTCCTTCCCAGAAATGATTGAGATCCTTTTTAGGAATGGTGAATTACTACCAGCACTTTGTACCTAGACTCTCTGCTGTTGCCAAACCACTTTTTGATCTATTGAAAGGAGGAAAGAGAAAACCGAAGAGTTGTGCCAATGTAAAACTCTCTTGCAGAAAGCTGAGTGCAGCTGATTGGACAACTAAAGAAATGAAAGCTTTTGAGGACTTGACGATGTCACTGGTCAACTCTGTGGTTCTAGCTCATCCCGACTTCTCTCGTCCCTTTCTCTTGTTGACTGATGCATCTCAGGATGGCATTGGAGCTGTTTTGGCTCAGATTCAGGAGAATGAAACTAGAGCCAGACCTATTGCTTTTGCCAGCAAGTCACTCTCTCAGTCTCAAAAGAACTACCCAGCTCACAGGCTAGAGTTTCTAGCATTGAAATGGTCGGTTTGTGACAAGTTCAGCCATTGGCTCAAAGGTCATCGTTTCACAGTCTGGACCGACAACAACCCCTTGACTCACATCCTCACAAAACCAAAGCTTGACTGTTGTGAACAACGTTGGGTCGCTAAGCTGGCAAGTTATGACTTTGACATAAAGTATGTTCCAGGTCAGCAGAACATTGTGGCTGATGCTTTGAGTCGTGTGCCCTTTGTTAAGGAGAGTGTATGTGGCAAACTGCTCGTGGAGCCTTATGCAGACTTCCTTTCAAAAGCTAAGGATATGTCACACACTTCCATTCAGGATACCTTCCTATCATCAACTGACCGCAAACAACTCGCTCCAGTGAATGAAGAAGCCCTGTCAGTAAAAATGTGCCAGTTGCGCGTGTCACCTTCATCTGTGGACAAGGATGATGTGTCAGCTGTGTTGAAGTCACATGTTGAATGGGAAGCTGGTTCCAGGACTCGAGCTACAGAGATGCTGCTTCAAATGCCTCAGTTGCTCCCACCAGGACAAGACGCCTTACCTGCCTACACTGAAAGAGAGCTGCGTGACAGACAAACACAGGATGTCACCTTGTCTCGTGTCATGTTTTATGTTGAGAGACATCGCAAGCCCTCTAGGAGAGAGAAAACTAATGACTCACCATCTGTCAAAAAATACCTGAGTCACTGGGAGAAGTTGTCTGTGAATAATGGTGTGTTGTACAGGGTTTCCAGAGACCAGAGGTCCAAGAACAAACGTTTGCAATACGTTGTCCCAGATTCTCTCAAGGATGAGGTCCTGAAGGGGATCCATGATGATGCTGGTCACCAGGGCCAGTTCAGGAGCCTCAGCTTGACCAGGCAAAGGTTTTTCTGGCTGAACCTTGAGAGAGATGTTAGAGACTACGTGCGCAGTTGTCAAAGA
>JBBPBX010073904.1:0-10831 GCA_038048925.1 Garcialebias charrua
TGATAATTCTTACAGCTCTTTTCTGTAATACAAAAATAGGCTTTGTGATTGTTTTACACGCATTCCCCCAAACATCAATGCAATAGATTAAGTGTGGAACAATGATTGTGTTATACAACAAATACAGAGCTTTATCATTCAATAGGTCTCTGACTTTGTACAGTACTGCAATAGATTTAGATTCTTACAGAATTTATGTGTTGTTTCCATATCAGTTTGTCATCTTTACACCTGTCACTTTAGAGGATGTGAAGGTTGTTCTAAAAGAGATCAAACCTTCTTCCTGTGTGCTGGATGCTGTCCCTGCATCACTGTTTTTAAAGGTGTCAGATATCATCAGCCCCATGTGGCAAAATTAATCAGCATGTCTCTTTCTACAGGGTCAGTTCCATGTCTTTTGAAACAAACGGTTTTAAATCCAATCTTGAAAAAGCCCAACTTGGACCCCACTGAGCTCTGCAACTACAGTCCAATATCAAAATTGCCTTTTCTTGCCAAAATTTTGGAGAAGATAATTACTGCACAGTTGAATACTTTCTTGCAAATTAATAATATTCTGGACAAGTTTCAATCTGGTTTTCGCAAAATGCACTCCACTGAAACTGCCTTATTAGCAGTATCCAATGACATTTTGATGGCTGCAGACTCTGGTCAGAGCAGTGTATTGATTTTATTGGATCTATCTTCAGCTTTTGACACACTTGACCACAAAATTCTGATACATCGACTGCAACATGAATTAGGATTTTCAGGAACTGTTTTGAAGTGGTTTTCCTCTTATCTGAACAACAGAAAATTTTCAATGTTTGTGAATAACATACAGTCTAAGACCTCTCCGTTAATGTATGGTGTTCCTCAGGGTTCAGTCTTGGGTCCTATTCTGTTCATTATTTACATCACACCCCTTGCAAAGATTATAAATAGCTTCAGAAATGTCTCTTACCATTTCTATGCTGATGACATTCAACTCTACTGCTCCTTCAATGACTCAGAATTACACAAGTTAGATGAATTAGTAAACTGTGTGTCCCATATTAAGGTGTGGTTAGCCAACAACTGCCTTCAGTTAAATTCTGCCAAGACTGAAACCCTGATCATTGCCCCTGAACAGAAAGTTCCTCGCATCAAACAACATCTCGGTTCTCTGGGCTCCTCTTCTCAGCCGAGCCTCAGAAACCTTGGTGTTCAGTTCGACCAGTCAATGTCTTTGGACAAACATTCAAAGCTTCTGGTCAGAAACTGCTTTTATCACCTGAGGAACATTTCTAAACTGAGGGCAATGTTATCCAAACCTGACCTGGAGATGATTATTCATGTTTTTATCTCTTCTCGTTTAGATTACTGCAATTCCCTTTTTACTTGTTTTAATAAGTCTGCTGTCGCCCGTGTCCAGTTGGTCCAGAACGCTGCTGCGAGGCTTTTAACAGGAACAAATAGAAGGTCTCACATCACACCGGTTTTATATGATCTACATTGGCTCCCTGTTGAATTTAGAATTCATTTTAAAATTTTGGTATTAACTTTTAGAGCGTTAAATGGACAGGCCCCCCAGTACATCACAGAAATGCTGATCCCCTATTCTCCAGCCCGCACCCTTCGTTCTTCAGCACTGAACCTTCTAGGTCCCTAAGACCCGGTTTAAAACTCGGGGTGACCTTTCCTTTCAGGCCGTAGCCCCCCGGCTGTGGAATGCCCTGCCCCTGTCTATTCGTGTGACTGTCTCTATTGATTCCTTTAAAACCCAGCTCAAGACACTTTTATTCAGACAAGCTTTTAGTTAAATGTTTTTATTCACTGTTTTTATCAATTGTTCTTGTTTTTATCAGCTGTTTTTATTGTTTTGATTAATCAGCTGTTATTACAGTATTTCTTTTGTCTATTTTAATCTTTTATTTATATGGGGCGGCCGTGGCGTAGTGGTAATGACAGTCGTCCCCCGATCGGAAGGTTGGCGGTTCGAATCCCGGTTCCCCACACCATGTGTCGTTGTGTCCTTGGGCAAGACACTTAACCCCAAGTTGCTCCCGGTAGGACTGGAAAGCACCTTGCATGGTAGTCTGCCGCTACCGGTGTATGAATGTGTGTAGCATTCAATGTGTGTAGCGCTTTGAGATTTTCACTAATGAAAAGCGCGTTATAAATTGAATTCATTATTATTATTATTATATGTTGTACAGCACTTTGTGATTTTATCTATGAAAAGTGCTATATAAATAAACTTTACTTACTTACTTACTTGCTTTGAGATTTATTCTTCTTTCTGCTACCTTTCATTTTTTTACATTGTGTACGTATCATTAATGGGATTGTCTTGTATTGTGTTTCTTTTGTAAAAAAAATGAACAAATTTAATAAACATTTAAACTTACTTACTTACAATAATAACACCCAAAAATTTCACCTCATTCACTCTACAAATCTCAACACCCTCAATTTTAAATGGAACATCAACAGTTTTCTTTTTATTACTGAATATCATGTAATTAGTTTTTTCTAGATTTAATGATAATTTATTGATTTTAAACCAAGTTTGTATTTTGACAAATTCTGTCTTTATCAATTCCAACATTTGTTCTATATCTTCACCTAAACAAAAAAATGTGGTATCATCAGCAAAAAGTACACATTTAAGGAGTCCTGACACATTTACCAAGTCATTCACATATAAAATAAATAGCTTTGGTCCAAGTACAGAGCCTTGAGGAACTCCACATGTGATATTACAGAGGTCAGATCTTACATCATTTATCTGTACAAATTGTTTCCTATCTTTCAAATAGCTAGATACTGTAATGCTGGTCCTCTAATACCATATTTGTTCAATTTTTCAAGGAGAATGGTGTGATCAATAGTATCGAATGCTTTTTTAAAAATCAACAAAAATACTGACACAATTGTTTTTGATCGACAGCAGTAGTTATTTGCTCTAAACCCATGACTGCTATTTAGAATATTTAGAATATAGAATATTTTATTAGTGGAGCAGGACGCTGCATGTTGACGTTCTCGTTGTTTAAAGTTTGATCTGATTGTTTTACAGCTGGTTGGACCTGGAGGCCACGGACAATAAACTGCAGTGAAAACTGATAAATAACTGCATGTCTATGTAGACACAAAGCATTTATTACATTTCAATATAATAAATTGTTTTACTTGCATGATACGATTCTCGATGATTTTAGGAGGCCTGCCTGTACAGACACAAGTCAAATAACACGACGAGTAAAAAAAATCAGGCTGAGACGGAAACTAGAGGTTTTTATCCAGACTGGATGGATTCTCTGGTTTTCACTTCTCCTGTGGAAAGTTTTAATCCACTTGTTTTATTGAGAGATGGAGGGGATGAATAAAATCTGCAATGTTCCAAAATTAAATACAAAATATTTCTTAATGATTTTTTAAAATTCAACCTTTATTTATGCAGGTTAGTCTCATTGAGCCATGAGGACTCGTTTACAAAAGATACCTGATTAAGACAGACAACAATAAAAAAACAAAATAAAAATTGTATTACAAAAAACTTATTGTTAGCAGCATGGTCAATGGTTCAATCCTGTGTATGTCCTGCACATATTGCAGTTCTGACAATAAAGTTGACTTTGACTTTTTGACTTTGATGGTCCTGTTAGCAGCATGGTCCTTTTAGCAGCACGGTCCTGTTAGCAGCATGGTCCTGTTATCAGCTTGGTCCTGTTAGCAGCATGGTCTTGTTATCAGCTTGGTCCTGTTAGCAGAGTGGTTCTGTTAGCAGCATGGTCCTGTTAGCAGCATGGTCCTGTTAGCAGCATGGTCCTGTTAGCAGCATGGTCCTGTTAGCAGCATGGTCCTGTTAGCAGCATGGTCCTGTTAGCAGCATGGTCCTGTTAGCAGCATGGTCCTGTTAGCAGCATGGTTCTGTTAGCAGCATGGTTCTGTTAGCAGCATGGTCCTGTTAGCAGCATGGTCCTGTTAGCAGCATGGTCCTGTTAGCAGCATGGTCCTGTTAGCAGCATGGTCCTGTTAGCAGCATGGTCCTGTTAGCAGCATGGTCCTGTTAGCAGCATGGTCCTGTTAGCAGCATGGTCCTGTTAGCAGCATGGTCCTGTTAGCAGCATGGTCCTGTTAGCAGCATGGTCCTGTTAGCAGCATGGTCCTGTTAGCAGCATGGTCCTGTTAGCAGCATGGTCCTGTTAGCAGCATGGTCCTGTTAGCAGCATGGTCCTGTTAGCAGCATGGTCCTGTTAGCAGCATGGTCCTGTTAGCAGCATGGTCCTGTTAGCAGCATGGTCCTGTTAGCAGCATGGTCCTGTTAGCAGCATGGTCCTGTTAGCAGCATGGTCCTGTTAGCAGCATGGTCCTGTTAGCAGCATGGTCCTGTTAGCAGCATGGTCCTGTTAGCAGCTGGTCTGTTAGCAGCATGGTCCTGTTAGCAGCATGGTCCTGTTAGCAGCATGGTCCTGTTAGCAGCATGGTCCTGTTAGCAGCATGGTCCTGTTAGCAGCATGGTCCTGTTAGCAGCATGGTCCTGTTAGCAGCATGGTCCTGTTAGCAGCATGGTCCTGTTAGCAGCATGGTCCTGTTAGCAGCATGGTCCTGTTAGCAGCATGGTCCTGTTAGCAGCATGGTCCTGTTAGCAGCATGGTCCTGTTAGCAGCATGGTCCTGTTAGCAGCATGGTCCTGTTAGCAGCATGGTCCTGTTAGCAGCATGGTCCTGTTAGCAGCATGGTCCTGTTAGCAGCATGGTCCTGTTAGCAGCTTGGTCCTGTTAGCAGCATGGTCCTGTTAGCAGCATGGTCCTGTTAGCAGCTTGGTCCTGTTAGCAGCATGGTCCTGTTAGCAGCATGGTCCTGTTAGCAGCTTGGTCCTGTTAGCAGCTTGGTCCTGTTAGCAGCATGGTCCTGTTAGCAGCATGGTCCTGTTAGCAGCTTGGTCCTGTTAGCAGCATGGTCCTGTTAGCAGCATGGTCCTGTTAGCAGCTTGGTCCTGTTAGCAGCATGGTCCTGTTAGCAGCTTGGTCCTGTTAGCAGCATGGTCCTGTTAGCAGCTTGGTCCTGTTAGCAGCTTGGTCCTGTTAGCAGCATGGTCCTGTTAGCAGCATGGTCCTGTTAGCAGCTTGGTCCTGTTAGCAGCATGGTCCTGTTAGCAGCTTGGTCCTGTTAGCAGCATGGTCCTGTTAGCAGCTTGGTCCTGTTAGCAGCTTGGTCCTGTTAGCAGCTTGGTCCTGTTAGCAGCATGGTCCTGTTAGCAGCTTGGTCCTGTTAGCAGCTTGGTCCTGTTAGCAGCTTGGTCCTGTTAGCAGCTTGGTCCTGTTAGCAGCTTGGTCCTGTTAGCAGCTTGGTCCTGTTAGCAGCATGGTCCTGTTAGCAGCTTGGTCCTGTTAGCAGCATGGTCCTGTTAGCAGCTTGGTCCTGTTAGCAGCTTGGTCCTGTTAGCAGCTTGGTCCTGTTAGCAGCATGGTCCTGTTAGCAGCTTGGTCCTGTTAGCAGCATGGTCCTGTTAGCAGCATGGTCCTGTTAGCAGCATGGTCCTGTTAGCAGCATGGTCCTGTTAGCAGCATGGTCCTGTTAGCAGCATGGTCCTGTTAGCAGCATGGTCCTGTTAGCAGCATGGTCCTGTTAGCAGCTTGGTCCTGTTAGCAGCATGGTCCTGTTAGCAGCTTGGTCCTGTTAGCAGCATGGTCCTGTTAGCAGCATGGTCCTGTTAGCAGCATGGTCCTGTTAGCAGCTTGGTCCTGTTAGCAGCATGGTCCTGTTAGCAGCATGGTCCTGTTAGCAGCATGGTCCTGTTAGCAGCATGGTCCTGTTAGCAGCATGGTCCTGTTAGCAGCATGGTCCTGTTAGCAGCATGGTCCTGTTAGCAGCATGGTCCTGTTAGCAGCATGGTCCTGTTAGCAGCATGGTCCTGTTAGCAGCATGGTCCTGTTAGCAGCATGGTCCTGTTAGCAGCATGGTCCTGTTAGCAGCATGGTCCTGTTAGCAGCATGGTCCTGTTAGCAGCATGGTCCTGTTAGCAGCATGGTCCTGTTAGCAGCATGGTCCTGTTAGCAGCATGGTCCTGTTAGCAGCATGGTCCTGTTAGCAGCATGGTCCTGTTAGCAGCATGGTCCTGTTAGCAGCATGGTCCTGTTAGCAGCATGGTCCTGTTAGCAGCATGGTCCTGTTAGCAGCATGGTCCTGTTAGCAGCATGGTCCTGTTAGCAGCTTGGTCCTGTTAGCAGCTTGGTCCTGTTAGCAGCATGGTCCTGTTAGCAGCATGGTCCTGTTAGCAGCATGGTCCTGTTAGCAGCATGGTCCTGTTAGCAGCATGGTCCTGTTAGCAGCATGGTCCTGTTAGCAGCATGGTCCTGTTAGCAGCATGGTCCTGTTAGCAGCATGGTCCTGTTAGCAGCATGGTCCTGTTAGCAGCATGGTCCTGTTAGCAGCATGGTCCTGTTAGCAGCATGGTCCTGTTAGCAGCATGGTCCTGTTAGCAGCATGGTCCTGTTAGCAGCATGGTCCTGTTAGCAGCATGGTCCTGTTAGCAGCATGGTCCTGTTAGCAGCATGGTCCTGTTAGCAGCATGGTCCTGTTAGCAGCATGGTCCTGTTAGCAGCATGGTCCTGTTAGCAGCATGGTCCTGTTAGCAGCATGGTCCTGTTAGCAGCATGGTCCTGTTAGCAGCATGGTCCTGTTAGCAGCATGGTCCTGTTAGCAGCATGGTCCTGTTAGCAGCATGGTCCTGTTAGCAGCATGGTCCTGTTAGCAGCATGGTCCTGTTAGCAGCATGGTCCTGTTAGCAGCATGGTTCTGTTAGCAGCATGGTTCTGTTAGCAGCATGGTCCTGTTAGCAGCATGGTCCTGTTAGCAGCATGGTCCTGTTAGCAGCATGGTCCTGTTAGCAGCATGGTCCTGTTAGCAGCATGGTCCTGTTAGCAGCATGGTCCTGTTAGCAGCATGGTCCTGTTAGCAGCATGGTCCTGTTAGCAGCATGGTCCTGTTAGCAGCATGGTCCTGTTAGCAGCATGGTCCTGTTAGCAGCATGGTCCTGTTAGCAGCATGGTCCTGTTAGCAGCATGGTCCTGTTAGCAGCATGGTCCTGTTAGCAGCATGGTCCTGTTAGCAGCATGGTCCTGTTAGCAGCATGGTCCTGTTAGCAGCATGGTCCTGTTAGCAGCATGGTCCTGTTAGCAGCATGGTCCTGTTAGCAGCATGGTCCTGTTAGCAGCATGGTCCTGTTAGCAGCATGGTCCTGTTAGCAGCATGGTCCTGTTAGCAGCATGGTCCTGTTAGCAGCATGGTCCTGTTAGCAGCTTGGTCCTGTTAGCAGCTTGGTCCTGTTAGCAGCATGGTCCTGTTAGCAGCATGGTCCTGTTAGCAGCTTGGTCCTGTTAGCAGCATGGTCCTGTTAGCAGCTTGGTCCTGTTAGCAGCATGGTCCTGTTAGCAGCATGGTCCTGTTAGCAGCATGGTCCTGTTAGCAGCTTGGTCCTGTTAGCAGCTTGGTCCTGTTAGCAGCATGGTCCTGTTAGCAGCTTGGTCCTGTTAGCAGCTTGGTCCTGTTAGCAGCATGGTCCTGTTAGCAGCATGGTCCTGTTAGCAGCTTGGTCCTGTTAGCAGCTTGGTCCTGTTAGCAGCATGGTCCTGTTAGCAGCATGGTCCTGTTAGCAGCTTGGTCCTGTTAGCAGCTTGGTCCTGTTAGCAGCTTGGTCCTGTTAGCAGCATGGTCCTGTTAGCAGCATGGTCCTGTTAGCAGCATGGTCCTGTTAGCAGCTTGGTCCTGTTAGCAGCTTGGTCCTGTTAGCAGCTTGGTCCTGTTAGCAGCTTGGTCCTGTTAGCAGCATGGTCCTGTTAGCAGCTTGGTCCTGTTAGCAGCTTGGTCCTGTTAGCAGCTTGGTCCTGTTAGCAGCATGGTCCTGTTAGCAGCTTGGTCCTGTTAGCAGCTTGGTCCTGTTAGCAGCTTGGTCCTGTTAGCAGCATGGTCCTGTTAGCAGCATGGTCCTGTTAGCAGCTTGGTCCTGTTAGCAGCTTGGTCCTGTTAGCAGCTTGGTCCTGTTAGCAGCATGGTCCTGTTAGCAGCATGGTCCTGTTAGCAGCTTGGTCCTGTTAGCAGCTTGGTCCTGTTAGCAGCATGGTCCTGTTAGCAGCTTGGTCCTGTTAGCAGCATGGTCCTGTTAGCAGCATGGTCCTGTTATCAGCTTGGTCCTGTTAGCAGCTTGGTCCTGTTAGCAGCATGGTCCTGTTATCAGCTTGGTCCTGTTAGCAGCTTGGTCCTGTTAGCACCATGGTCCTGTTAGCACCATGGTCCTGTTAGCACCATGGTCCTGTTAGCAGCACAGTCTGAGGGTGCTGTTCATTTTGAATGTAAGGGAGAAATCTCTCTCCTTACAAATATGCAAGACACATTTTTGTTGAACTTCAGTCCTGGCACCTGAGTAATTATTTGATGATTAGAAGCCAGTTGATCAGACCAGTCCATCACTTTCTTCCCTGTTCTGTTTTGTTTGAACTTAAAAGTCATTGCCACGCCCACACTGAGCTGCTGATTTGTGATTGGCTGGTTAGATAAACGGGTCAATAAATGAACCTAATAAAATGAATCATTAATGTATTTATCTGAGTAGGGTTGTGCTGTTTTATCCATCCATCCATCCATCCATCCATCCATCCATCCATCATCTTCCTCTGGTTCTGGACTCAGGTCTCAGGCAGCATCTTGAGCAGGGAGGTCCAGACATCTCTGTCCACAGTCTCTTCCAGCTCTTCTGGAAGGGCTCTAAGACATTCCTGGGACAACAGAGAGACACCGTCTCTCCAGCGTGTCCTGGCTCTTCCCTGGGGTCTCCTCCCAGTCAGACATGCCAGAAGCACCTCCCTGGGGAGGTGCACAGGGAGCATGCTTAACAGACGTCTAAACCACCTCAACTGTCTCCTCTGGATGTGGAGGAGCAGTGGTTCTCCTCTGAGTCTCTCCTGATAACTGAACTTCTGTCTCTGAGGGAGAGTCCAGCTCTGCAGAGGAAACTCATTTCAACCTCCTGGATCCACAATCTCATTCTTTCAGTCTCTACCAGAGTTCATGACCAGAGGTGAGGGGAGGAACATGGACCGACCAATAAACAGAGAGTTTTGTCTTACAGCTCAGCTCCCTCTTCACCACAATGGACCAGCACAGAGTTCGCAATACTGCAGACGCTGCACCAGTCTGTCTGTCGATCTCTTGGTGTTGTTTTAAATGCACCTAATTAAACACGGCACCACTTTGTTCAGGGTAAAGGATGCTCTTGAAATCAAATCGTCTAATCTTTAATGCAACGTAGGAACGAGGTCTGGAGTGTCGGGAGAAACTCGTCTCAGTGGGTCCTCAACGTCCACGTGCTGCACAAAGCTGAAAGTCTGTCAAAATAATAAGTTTAAAATCTGTGTGGCTCTCCACACATGGTAAACCATCTCTCTGTAATTATCACAGTAAACAGCTACAAATAGGCCATCATGAGAACTCCTCCAGGAGTGGGAGGAGGAGGCGCAGCGGGTCTGTTCAAACCGTCGACGCCACCGAGGCACTTTGCTATTAGCACTTTGTGCTTGGCTTGAGCATCCGAGAAACAAGTGCCTCTTCTGTTTTAATGACAGCCTTCACCCAGAGGTAATTTCACTGTGATTAAAGCAAGAAGAAAAAAATAATGTCTTAAAAGTCTCTAAATTGCATCTTATTTATCCACCTTTTATCTAACGACAAAAGCCAGACAATGGCACTGCATGGCTCCACCTCTCCCGGTGAACAATTATACCTGAGACATTGTCGGGTCTATTGTTGGGTATTAAATATTGAAGATAACAGAGTGAAGCCTTGATGGAAAAGTTGAGATGAAAAAAATGAATTAAATCATATAAACTTCTGTTGTTTTTCCTTATTCTTCTTTGAATAACAATTAATGTGTCTCATGGTAGATCCAAACACAATTTACAGCAGTGTTCTCTTCCTTAGAAATAAAACATTCACATTGTTTATGCACACTTTAACAATACGTTCACTGTTCTAGCTTCACATTATTCTGGTAAAGTGACAACTTCAGTTGTGTGTACACCTAATGCCAAGTTTCTCTGAATCGTTAGCACATTAGCCAAACGTTGCAAGACCTGACAGTTTCAACATTCAGCATAAATACAATCATATCCAAACATAGAGTTATATTAGTACATATTACATTGGATATTATATTATAATATATTATATTAGTACATGTACTTGAACGTAGCTGCATAAGAAACTTACATATTGTCCTGTACCAAGAACCTGCAGTGCCAGTGACCAGCATGAAGGCCATGCCTTTCACCACCTGCTGCCATGTGCACAAAGACTGGACAAACTTGTGACCTCAGCAACAATACCCAGAATGGCCACTTGATGGGAGTATTTAGCATTAAAGGAACGTTTAGTGCAAACTTTGGGGGGAGAACACTCCCCACGCATGTCACTCAAACAACATATGTGAAAAACTTCCAAAGGATTTCGGAATGAGTCAAAAAGTTCATTAAGCAGTGTCCTTAGACACCAGAAGGAGGACTTCATTTTTAGTGTGTAAGAAGAAACTCTGCTCACCCTTTGAAATGATCTGGACCTTGATCTTCCTGGCTCTGCCGTCCTTAACGTGGAAGAGTTTTTTGATGAGTCCGACAGGCCTCAGTCCTCTTCCCCTGACCATCCTTCAGCAGAACTACGTCTCCTTTTTGAAGACTGAGATGGACGGACGGACAGATATAGATGGATAGATACATGGATGGATGGATGGATGGATGGATGGATGGATGGATGGATGGATTAATGGATAGATTAGTCCCTCATTTATCACAGGGGTTTTGCTCCAGCCCCCCCC
>JBBPBX010073905.1:5985-17709 GCA_038048925.1 Garcialebias charrua
TATATGTATGTATGTATGTATGTATGTATGTATGTATGTATGTATGTATGAAGGTAAGTTAACATTCTTTATCTGAGAAGCAGCCTGCTTTGAGTCTTAACGCCATTGCAGAACTCTCATCCTAAGCAAGCACAGAGGCAACAGTGGGAAGGAAAAACTCCCTCATGAGGAGTAAACCTCCAGCAGAACCAGGCTCAGGACAAGCTGCTTTGACGGGCTGAATATTGATTTGAGGGGACAGGAAAGAGGAACAGATCCACAATCACAGGTCCAGGATGGAGACCGTCAGGTTTTCTCTAGGAGGAAAAAACAGAAATCACATGTTAAGAAAGGATCATTACAAATACAAACTATTGATTTGATGAAATGAGGTCAATTTGTTCAAGGTTCTTTATTGTCATTCACATCACATGTGGTACATGAGGTGGAACAAAATTGTGTACTCAGTTCTCCTCTTCTCTGTGTTATAGCAGCATAGGATTGGGTATAGTTCAGGAAACCAAGCTGACTATAGGATTTATCAAAAAGTAAAGTCTTCAAACTGGACCATGTGTCAGCCTCACGGACAGAAACTGGAAGTTGGTTCCACAAGAGAGGAGCCTGATAACTGAAATATCTTCCTCCCATTCTGCTTTTGTAAACTCTAGGAACCACAAGTAAACCTGCAGTCTGAGAGCAAAGTGCTCTGTTAGGAAAATATGGAACAATAAGATCTGTAATGTAAGCTGGAGCTAGGTTGTTGAGGGCTTTGTAGGTTAGAAGTAAGATTTTGAATTATATTCTGGATTTGACAGGGAGCCAATGGTGAGAACTAAAACTTGAAAGATATGATCCCTCCCACTAACTCCAGCTAAGGCTCTGCCAGCAGCATTTTGGATCAACTGAAGACGTTTTAAAGAAGTATTTGGACACATAGTTAACAAACCATTGCAATAGTCCAGTCTAGACGTGACATGAACCAGTTTTTCTGCCTCGTTTTCAGATTAGATGTTTCTAATTGTAGCGACAGGTGGAAGAAGACAGTTCTAGTAACGTTTATAGTTTCATGAGCCACTTTTCAGTGACAATAAAATGTAATATTAAAGGTTGTTTTCATGTAAACTAACTTTCAGTGTGAAAACCAGAATTTCCTCTGGTGAAATGTCTTCATGTTTCAACTCTTCTGAGTTTAAAAGAACTTTGTAAGTTTAGGAGGTTTTGTCTCAAACCTCATTCTGAGTTGGTTGCTATGGCCCTCGGTTTTTGTAACTTTCATATGTTTCAAAAATATTTGACTATATTTACATAAACTTTTTCCTGTCAAAACACATTAAAGGTGCAGTCTGCAGTTTCTGTAGTGCAGTCTGTAAGTTTTCTAAAAATATATTTTTAACATATTTCTTCACTTTGTCACTATCTCCTGACAGACTGATGTTAGACAAAGTAATCTTTGAAAAAACTATAGTCCCCTTGCTTCTCCAGGTGTTACTAAAAGCATTTCTAAAAAGCCACAGTGACCCACTGTTAACCAGCCAATAAAAACAGAGTTTGAATTTGAATTTCAGCAGAGCAAGGGGGAGCAGAGCCATATATGGCTCTGAGGGGGAGGGACCAGAATGCTTTCCCTGTTGAAAATTTTTCTAAGTGCTGCGTTCTACAGAAACTGCAGACTGCACCATTAACATCTCTTTAGTTCATCCAAAAACATAGTTCTCTGTGAAATCTGCTTCTGCTCTAACTTTGTCTACCTTTAACTTCTTAGCTACTGTTCTGCTATTTTAGCTCTTTTGCAACATTAGCGTTTAACTGACCTTTTGCTATGTCTAGCTACTAGCTAGCCTTTTGATTCTTTTAGTCCGGCTGTTATTTTAGGATTTTAGCTGCTATTACTTTTAGCTTTTAGTTAGCCTCAGCTACATTTAGTTAGTGGTCTGCTTCTTTTAGCATTTGGCTACTGTTTTGCATTTGTAGCTTTAACGACCCAGTTTCAGCTTCTTGGACATTTATGACGCATTTTCTACAAAAACGATGATCTGATGTTTGATGTCTCTGCAGTTCTCATGTGATGGACATGAACCACAGTCCAGATCAGGACCGGGTAACGATGAAACCTCACAGACCGCAGCCCAGCGTAAGATCTGGAGCCGAGTGGGAGAGAACTCCATCTCCCAGAGTTCATAGCAACACAACACCATCTAGTGCCCTAGAAGATGGGAGTGTCATTAGAAGTTGTCCTGCTGAGTCTTACTTCAGTCGGATGGACTTCCAGCAGCAGGTTTGTATGGACAGAGATCTCCAGGAGGAGGAGCAGCAGAACCTCCTGGAGCCAGGAGCAGAATCAGAACCGACCCTGAGCCCGAGCCCGGCTCACAGCCTGGAGGTGGACCTGGAGCTGCCCTTAGAGACGGACATTGATGACTTCCAGGAGGAGGAGCTCCCAGCAGAGGACACGCCCCTCACCAGTGAGCTCCCGTGCTTCGCCCAGCCCGTCACGGTTCTGGAGACGGACATCGACCTGGTGCCGGACCCAGAGGCGTCGCTGTCTGGAGCAACTCTAACAGAGAGCAGCTCTCTGGAGGAGCTGGAGACGGAGGAGAGCTGTAGAGAGAGGCGGAGCCTGGAGGAGATGTTCCCCCCGAGCAGTGAGGGGGAGTCGGGTACGGAGAGCTGGAGAGGAGCCTGCCAGCCTGTGGAGCACAACACCGACAGCCTGGACAGGTACAGAGTCCTGCATGTTCTGAGTCAGGCCCGCTGAGCCCACGTCATGTTCTTATTTAGCTTCATTTAATCAGCCTTATGCGCGCAGGGCACAGATCTTTGTCATTCCTCTACAAACCATCTTAGTTTCAAATTCCAGCACGTAGGCCTCGTGTCTGTTTTACACCTGGGTCTTTGTGTTTGTAAAGCGTCCTCCTGACGTTTCCCTCTTCAGACTGTCCACCGCCAGCTCCAGCTGTTCGTCTTATTACCAAACATCAGCAGCCAAGGCTCAGCTTCTGTCGCAGATGAAGGACGTCCCGCAGAGCGGGGAGCGGGACGAGGACGACGAGCTGGCCTACAAGGTACCAACGCTGTGACGGTGCAGAGTCAGCAGACACGTTTCGCTGCGAGCTCGTCTAACGGTTGTTGCGTGGTCGTGCAGAAGCAGCTGATGGAGAGTCTCCGGAAGAAGCTGGGAGTCCTGAGGGAGGCTCAGAGAGGACTGCAGGAGGACGTGAGAGCCAACGCACAGCTGGGAAACGAGGTGGACGCCAACATTTAAATCATCTGTGTTTACTCGTAGCAGTGTGTCCCTTACCATTAACCCCCCCTCCCCTGCCGCCATGAAAACACTTCAACCTTTAAACCTCCTCAGGTGGAGAGCATGGTGGTGTCGGTGTGTAAGCCCAACGAGGTGGAGAAGTACCGCATGTTCATCGGCGATCTGGACAAGGTGGTCAGCCTGATGCTGTCCCTGTCTGGGAGGCTGCTGAGGGTGGAGACGACACTGGACACACTGGACTCTGAGACGGAGGAGCACGAGAGGGTGAGGACGAGCATCAGCAGGAGATTACTGTATTTTACGGAATATAGGTTGCAGCTTTTTATCATTTTTGCATGCCCTGCGACCTATATTCAGGTGCGACCTATTTATGGCTTTTTATAAAATAAGCTGATTTGTAATCATTTATTAACAAAAATTAAACTGAGACACACTCTTACAATAATGTCAGCTAACAAATATATTTTTTAGGTGTTTATCCTGCTAAAATTATTCATTTATTAAAGAAAAGTTCAGCTCAGACACATATTTGCTATAATTTTTATCAAACAAATAATTGTTTTTAAGTGTTAATCTTCTTAAAAGCCTTGCTGTGCGCTCCTGTGGCAGACATTTGCAGCAGAGCTAAACACGGTCCACATTTTGATAGGTGCAACCTATACAGGTAGTCCCCGACTTACGAGCGAGTTCCGTTCCTGCGAGTTGCTCGTAACACGAAAATTCGTAAGTTGGAACACGAAGCACGTGTTCTCGTAAGTCCGGATTTTCGCTCGTAAGTTGGAACATTTATGCTAGCGCTACTACGAACACTCGTTTTTCATCAAAAACGTTCATATTAGTTCATAAACATGGTCGGAAACGTGTTTCCAAACGGTTAGCTAACACACTTTCATCTAAAAACACAAAAAAGTGCTGTATTTTTTACAAATTTACTTCTCTTTCGCCAGCTCGTAAGTCCGGGACCTCGTATGTAAGAGCGCTCGTAAGTCGGGGACTACCTGTACTGTATTCAGGTGCGACCTATATATGGATTTTTCCAAATTTTTGGCAATAATTGGACAGTGCGACCTATATTCAGGTGCGACCTATATTCCAGAAAATACGGTAGATGTTTTGAACTTGAGCTCTCCTCAGTGTGGGTTTAAAAGCAGAAGAATCACACAGACCAAATGAGAGGAGGCTCTTTGTTACACTTTTTAACAATTAAAGGCCTTAAAGTTCATAATCAGGGTTCTGTGTTTCTGTCCTCTAGCACCCCCTGCTGGAGAAGAAGCGTCAGCTCATGAGACAGCTGTCTGAGGCTCAGGACCTGAAGGACCACGTGGACGGCAGAGAGCAGGCTGTCAGCCGGGTTCTGGCCCGCTGCCTCACCCCAGAACTGCACCGAGACTACAGGTGCCCACCACAGAGTGCACTGGTTTACTCCCACCACAGTGCTGGTTTATTCCCAGCACACTTAGCACTGTTCCGTTTACAAGCTGTGATGAAGCACTCACTTTGTTGTCATCCAGTTTTCAGCGTCTTTCTCCTTCCACAACTTTTGTGCTATTTCAATAAAACATTCATCAAAACGTTCAGCTCTTTCAGGACAATGCTGCAGTGACTTTTGGTTTTGGTGCAACTTTAGCTTTTTGAAATATTTAATAATAATAATAATAATAATAATGAATTTAATTTATAACGCACTTTTCATTAACAAAAATCTCAAAGTGCTATTTAGCCTTTTCTGCCATTTTTTCCTCATAGAAAATGAATTGAGCTCATTGTACCTCCTTCACATGTTTACATGTGTTTACAACATTTTACTGCTGCTTTCACATTTTACACTGCTCCAGCTTCTTTCAGCGTCCTTGTGCAAATTTAAACTGTTTTCAGCTAATTTCAGCTGTTTTGTGCTCCTTTCAGATTCTTTCTGCTAACTAGAACATGTTTGTGCTTCTAACTTCTTTCTGTTCATTTCAGCTTGTTATGCTTTTTTCCAGCTTATTTTTCAAGTTTCAGCTTTTTCTGCTATTTCAACTACTATTTAGTGTTTTATGCTAATTTTGACTTTTTCAACTAATTCAACATTTTCTGCACTCATTTCAACTTTTTTCAGCCTAATCCAGCAAAAATGTGCTCTCTCCACTACCAGCTTGTTATTTAAGCTTCTTTCTGTTTTTTTAGCTACTTTTCTGCGTTTCTTTCTTTCTTTATTTTTTCCAGATAATTTCCACTGTTTGTGCTCATTTCTGCTTCTTTCAGCCTAATTGAGCAAACATTCATTATTTCTGCTTTCGTATGCTAATTTCAGCTGGTTCTATCCTTTCAGCTAGCTTTTTTAGCATATTTTAGCTAATTTCAGCTGTTTTCAGATAAATTCAGGTTTTTCATAATTCCTGCTACTTTCAGCCTAATTAAATTATTTTGGCCAATTTTAAAGTCCAACACCCACCATGTTTTCAAATTGCATCGCCATTAATATTTATTAGTTTATTTAAAAATAATACAGGAGCGTTTACTTATATTGTGGAGAAATAACGCTAAATGTGTTATTTCATGATTTATAGCAGATTTTAGCATGCAGCTCCGGGAAAATCTGCCCCTCTCCATATATGGGCATTCACATGGGCATTCACGTCACCAAAGTGACGCCTTGGAGTTACAGGCGAGCGAGGAAAAGAAAAAGGAAGCATTTTTAAATATTCCCTAAAGCTGCCTGTGTTGATTAATCCTGCTGTCGCTCACTCATGTCTATCATATTCTGAGCGAGCATCCACTTAGACATACTAGTTTAATTCGTTTGATCGCGACAAATTCATTCATTTCCGCATCGGCTTTTTATTCTCTCCCCCCGTGACCAGAAAGGCAGCCGCGCAGCTGAGCTCTGCGCGCGTGCTCCCCGCGTGCTCCCCGCAACAAGGCTGACGAGAGCAAATACATACACTCGAGGGAGCAAATTACACCGGCACGAGGAACTTCAAAGGAACGAGGAACCAGCGGAACGAGGAGCCAGAGACGCGCGCGGCTCGCGGCTCGCTCCTCTGGGCAGAATGAATGAGAGCAGCTACGGTCAGCAGTGGTGTTATAAAATAAATAATAAATAAAATCAGAGCGCTGGTCCATATACACACAAATGCACCAGGAAATATGCAGGAAATATGCAGTTTTAACTACCACTCTCTCTCATAAACCTCCATGGAAACTCACTCCTACCTTCTGCCTTCTGGGTGGAGATCGATGTAACAAAAGTCACATGACCCTTCGGGACTCTTCGGCCAGGTTTCCGGATTCATTCGGGAGTGGGTTGTTTTTTTTGTTTGTTTTTTTAACCCTCGCCTGGCCCAAATGCAAAAATGAAAATAGACCTAATAATAAATTACAGTAATTGTCCAATATGGTGAATTGTTAGTGTCATGGTGGGTGTTGTCCTTTAACTTGTTATGCTCCTTTCAGCTTATTTCTGTTAGTTTCAGTTATTTCAACTACTATTTAGCTGTTTTCATACTAACGTTAGCTCTTTCAGCTACTTCCATATTTTTTGCACTCATTTCAACTTTTGTGTTCTTTCTGCTTTCTCCTGCTAATTTATGCTTGTTTACATTTTCAGCTACATTTCGGCATGTTTTTAAAGCAAATGTCCGCTGTTTTTCAGCAATAATCATTCACACACTGCAGTTTCTCTAGATTATCTTTTGTTTTCTTCTGCAGCCACTTTGTGAAGATGAAGGCGGCCTTGCTGGTGGAGCAGAGGCAGCTAGAGGACAAGATCCGGCTGGGGGAGGAGCAGCTGAGGGGGCTGAGGGAGAGTCTGGGGCTGGGGCTGGGGCTGGGACTGGGAATGTCGATGGGATACGGACATTATTAACACAGCGATCAAAACAAGACTAGAAGAAGAAGCAGCGCTCCAAAACCAAACAAGAACTCAAAAGTTACCTCTTAAAAGAGTTCAATTGCAGCATTTTTTTTTAAAATGGCACAGCTCGATCGCTACAGTTGTCTGATGACTCTAAATACGAAGCTAAAGCAACCAGCTGTTAGCTTAGCCCAGCATGAAGGTAGAAAACACTAAAGAGTCTGTCTGTGGATGAATGTTTCCATGTACTGTACCACCGCAGATACAACTCGTGTAGTATTCCAGCTCCTTCACATGTAGCAACCCCACAACACTTCTGTAAGGGTTAGCAAATGTTGCACGTCTAGAACAGCTCGACAGCACTGAGAGACTTTGGGAAGACCAAAAAAAAAAAAAGATGGAATCATAATAACAGAGCTGAAAACTACCAGAAGGTGAAAGAGGCGTGCAGCGTTAAGAGTATTCCTCTCAAACAAATGGAGAAAACCTTGTTTTGCCCTTTTAAGACGTTCCCTGAAACGTGTACTGTACAACTCTTGTTCTTATCTCACGTGTTGCCAAAGACTCGTCACTTGTTTGTTTAAATCTGTCGGTTCAGTGAACTGCGGAGGTTTTTGTTTTGGTGCTCGTTTTAATCACACTATTAATGCATTCTGCTCCACGTAAACTCCATTTGTGTTCTATTACTGTAACGTTTGTGATTGAACTTGTGTTGAGTTTGACACTCCACTGACTTCCTGCCACATCTTGATGTGTATGTACAGAAGACACCTGTGTTTATTGTGTACAAAGTTTGTATATAGTGGTTTAGTCCGTTGAAACGACTGGGACTGGTTGTAAAGGATGGAGAAGGTGATGGTTTTTGCTGTATATGTTGATGTTGAAGGGATCCAGAGAAGAGTTGGTGTTGAAAGATCAAGGGAAATTTTCTACACGACAGTTTGACATTTGTTGTATCTTGACTGCTTCTTCAGCTGACTTGTTGTTTTATTTTCTCTTCTCTTCTTTTTTACTGGAAAAGACACTTGTGTTAATGTGGAGGCTTGGGTAAGAAGATGAACATCACACTGGTGGCTTCTAGGTGCTAAAAACAATTNGTCGACACAAAACGCACAATAAAATCCTTCGGCCACGTTAATTTGGCTTGAAACAGCTGGGTTTTCTAAGGATTTCCATTAGTAACCCACAACCAACCGGCAGACACAGTTAGCGTCTATAGGTACTCAACAGATTTAATGAAAAGTAATAAAAATACATGAAAATAACGACTCACCGTCGCGTGGTATACACAGAACACAAAATAGAATCCTCCGGCCGCGTTAATTTGGCTTGAAACAGCTGGGTTTTCTAAGGATTTGTCCAAGTACCCAGCACAAACAGCTAGCCACGGAATTAGCCTCTGAGTTCACCTCTAACCCGGAAGCTGTCGAGATGGAATAGTCCATTTTTAGTAGGGGGATAATGAAATCAACCGTTTTTTAAATTGCTTATTTAATGATTGTTTTCATCGTAACTATAATTATTTTTATGTTAAATGTAGATTAACAAGCAGGATCAATGTTAGGAATTAGGTGACTGGCCGGGGCGCGGCGGGGCCGGGGCCTCATGCTGATGGGATCCCCAGGCAACGGCATCATTTACCTACATGGTAGATCCAGTCTGTTCCCCCCTCTGCTCCCTCCCCCCTCCAACCCTCCCTCCCCCCTCCAACCCTCCCTCCTCTCTGCTCTTACGGTGGGGAAAAAGGTAAAACAAGCAGCATAAGAGCTTGTAAATAAGTTTATTGGTTTTTACTGATAGATAATTAGTTATTAGCGGTACTGCATTTTAAATAAAAATAGCACAAATCCGCTTATGAATTATAAAAGTTAGTCAATTCACAAAAACGCTGACAAAAGTTTAGGTCCACTGTAAGCGGAATAGCGCTCCCTAGCGTTCATTCGCCCACCTTTGCCCACCACAGTG
This sequence comes from Garcialebias charrua, assembly GCA_038048925.1. Lineage (NCBI taxonomy): Eukaryota > Metazoa > Chordata > Actinopteri > Cyprinodontiformes > Rivulidae > Garcialebias > Garcialebias charrua. The sequence goes on from JBBPBX010073905.1 coordinate 15,027, forward strand.
CTGGTTTATTCCCACCACAGTGCTGGTTTATTCCCACCACAGTGCTGGTTTATTCCCACCACAGTGCTGGTTTATTCCCAGCACAGTGCTGGTTTATTCCCAGCACAGTGCTGGTTTATTCCCAGCACAGTGCTGGTTTATTCCCAGCACAGTGCTGGTTTATTCCCAGCACAGTGCTGGTTTATTCCCAGCACAGTGCTGGTTTATTCCCAGCACAGTGCTGGTTTATTCCCAGCACAGTGCTGGTTTATTCCCACCACAGTGCTGGTTTATTCCCAGCACAGTGCTGGTTTATTCCCAGCACAGTGCTGGTTTATTCCCAGCACAGTGCTGGTTTATTCCCACCACAGTGCTGGTTTATTCCCAGCACATTGCTGGTTTATTCCCAGCACACCTGAGCACTGTTCCATTTACAAGCTGTGATGAAGCATCACTCTGTTGTCATCCTGTTTTCAGCATCTTTCTCCTTCCACAACTTTTGTGCTATTTCAACAAATCATTCATCAAAATGTTCAGCTCTTTCAGGACAATGCTGCAGTAACTTTTGGTTTTGGTGCTATGCTCCTTTCATCTTATTTCTGATAGTTTGAGTTATTTCAGCCACTATTTAGCTGTTTTGTGCTAATTCTAGCTTTTTCAGCTAATTCCACTTTTGTTGCGGTCATTTCAACTTTTTTCAGTCTAATTTAGCAACAATGTGCTCTCTCCACTGCATTGTAATTTACCGTAAGCCTATTTCAGCTTTTTTAGCTACTTTTTGGCCGTTTTTTTGTTTGTTGCTAATTTCAGTTTTTTTCAGATACTTTCCACTTTTTTGTGCTCATTTCTGCTTCTTTCAGCCTAATTGGGCAGACATTCATTCTTTCTGCTTTCGTACGCTAATTTCAGCTGGTTCTACCCTTTCAGCTAGTTTTTTTTTAAGCATGTTTTAGCTAATTTCAGCTGTTTTCAGATAATTCAAGTTTTTCATGTTAATTTCTGTTAATTTCAGCCTAATTAAATTATTTTTGGCTAATTTCAACATGTTATGCTCCTTTCAGCTTATTTCTGTTCGTTTCAGTTATTTCAACTACTATTTAGCTGTTTTCATACTAACGTTAGCTCTTTCAGCTACTTCCATATTTTTTGCACTCGTTTCAACTTTTGTGTTCTTTCTGCTTTCTCCTGCTAATTTATGCTTGTTTACATTTTCAGCTACATTTCGGCATGTGTTTAAAGCAAATGTCAGCTGTTTTTCAGCAATAATCATTCACACACTGCAGTTTCTCTAGATTATCTTTTGTTTTCTTCTGCAGCCACTTTGTGAAGATGAAGGCGGCCTTGCTGGTGGAGCAGAGGCAGCTAGAGGACAAGATCCGGCTGGGGGAGGAGCAGCTGAGGGGGCTGAGGGAGAGTCTGGGGCTGGGGCTGGGGCTGGGACTGGGAATGTCGATGGGATACGGACATTATTAACACAGCGATCAAAACAAGACTAGAAGAAGAAGCAGCGCTCCAAAACCAAACAAGAACTCAAAAGTTACCTCTTAAAAGAGTTCAATTGCAGCATTTTTTTTTAAAATGGCACAGCTCGATCGCTACAGTTGTCTGATGACTCTAAATACGAAGCTAAAGCAACCAGCTGTTAGCTTAGCCCAGCATGAAGGTAGAAAACACTAAAGAGTCTGTCTGTGGATGAATGTTTCCATGTACTGTACCACCGCAGATACAACTCGTGTAGTATTCCAGCTCCTTCACATGTAGCAACCCCACAACACTTCTGTAAGGGTTAGCAAATGTTGCACGTCTAGAACAGCTCGACAGCACTGAGAGACTTTGGGAAGACCAAAAAAAAAAAAAGATGGAATCATAATAACAGAGCTGAAAACTACCAGAAGGTGAAAGAGGCGTGCAGCGTTAAGAGTATTCCTCTCAAACAAATGGAGAAAACCTTGTTTTGCCCTTTTAAGACGTTCCCTGAAACGTGTACTGTACAACTCTTGTTCTTATCTCACGTGTTGCCAAAGACTCGTCACTTGTTTGTTTAAATCTGTCGGTTCAGTGAACTGCGGAGGTTTTTGTTTTGGTGCTCGTTTTAATCACACTATTAATGCATTCTGCTCCACGTAAACTCCATTTGTGTTCTATTACTGTAACGTTTGTGATTGAACTTGTGTTGAGTTTGACACTCCACTGACTTCCTGCCACATCTTGATGTGTATGTACAGAAGACACCTGTGTTTATTGTGTACAAAGTTTGTATATAGTGGTTTAGTCCGTTGAAACGACTGGGACTGGTTGTAAAGGATGGAGAAGGTGATGGTTTTTGCTGTATATGTTGATGTTGAAGGGATCCAGAGAAGAGTTGGTGTTGAAAGATCAAGGGAAATTTTCTACACGACAGTTTGACATTTGTTGTATCTTGACTGCTTCTTCAGCTGACGTGTTGTTTTATTTTCTCTTCTCTTTTTTTATTGGAAAAGACTCTTATGTTAATGTGGAGGCTTGGGTAAGAAGATGAACATCACACTCTGGTGGCTTCTAGGTGCTAAATGCAATTTATTTTTTTTAAACGTTCATTTTTGCATAAATACAATTGAAAACTGTTGCACAAAGCTACAATACATTGGGAAACATGTTTTTGAAATACAGTGATTTAATGGGCGGTACCGTAAATAAGTTAAGACAAAACACAAGGAACCAGAAA
>JBBPBX010073906.1:0-17709 GCA_038048925.1 Garcialebias charrua
TTAAAGCATGCAACCAATATATAAAGATTTGTGGTGACTGGCAGATTAAAGCCGAGCACAGATTAAACAGCTGCCCTGTGTAAATATTAAAACTGAAGAAACTTGTTTTAGCATTTGTGCTACATCAACTTAAACAGCTAATCGCTGGTACACTTGCTAACTAACACACACTAGGTTAGTTCTCTGTGGACAAATATATTTATAGTTTGCAAAATTGGGGGCTTCATTTAACGTTTCAATGAGCATGTTGTGTAAACAACACATTACTAATGCCGCACGAGCAATGTAAACTGAAATGTACGTCAATAAAACTTCATTACCTTGAATAAGATCCTTCTGAGTTCTTCCAGCGTCATGTCTTCTTTAAGCTTGAACAAAACACCCTGATGCATGCTCAATAATCCAGGTAGAAAAATCTAACAAAACAGTTTACAGGCTAAAGGATAGCATGCTAACTGTATCTCCGTGTGTTTGTTGTGTGTGTGTGTGTGTGTGTGTGTGTGTGTGTGTGTGCTGTGTTCGGTTTTATGTTGTTAATAAAGTAAAAAAAAAAAAAGTGGAAAAAACAATACTTTGTTTTAATGTAATTTCGTTTTTCCAAATGTTGTTGTGTTTTTCTTGTTTTTGTTGTGTTTTTCCAAATGTAATTCCGTTTTTTTCCTAATGTGATTCGGGCCACTTCCGCTTTGGCCACTTCCGGTTTGGCTTAATGTAATGTGTTTTTTTCTACTTCCGCTTTGGCCACTTCCGGTTTGGCTTAATGTAATTTGTTTTTTTCTACTTCCGCTTTGGCCACTTCCGGTTTGGCTTAATGTAATTCTGTTTTTTCAAATGTTGTTGTGTTTTTTCAAATGTAGTTTCGTTTTTTCAAATGTAATTCTGTTTTTTCAAATGTCGTAGTGTTTTTGTTGTTTTTGTTGTGTTTTTTCAAATGTAATTCCGTTTTTTCTAATGTTGTTGATTTACACCTTAGGGCCACCGTACAAAACAGACAGATCTGGATCCTGAAGCATGAGCTCAACACTGTTGCGCCATGTGTCAAATTCAATCTCATGACTCGGACAAGGTAATTTTCCTGAAAACTGCCTAAGACGCAAAGAGGCACTCACCTGGGAGACTGGAGCTTCATTTCGCACTATGTGCTCTACGATAACTTTCTGCACCTCAGGATGAGTGACAATGTTCTGTGTTAGGTTAGAGGCTAAATTGGGTCGAGGTCGGTTGTCTGAGTCAGAGTCAGAATTTTTCAGAGTAGTTTTAGACTGCTCTGCATTTCCATTGAAGGAAATTCGGTCATTTTGTGTCTCGAGAGTGAAATTTTCATTTTTCACTGTCTCAAAACTGCCTGTTACTGCTTCAGAGCAGTTTGACAAATGCTCACGCAGTACAGCTTCAAAACATTCTCCACCTAGTTTAGCAATTTCTTGTAGTTCACCGATAAAACGGTGGGTGGCTCTAAATGTAACATGAGACATGTAGTGGGCATGACCGTGTCCACTTTGATACACCTGTGTATTTTTGAACTGTTCCAAAGATGACCCTTACTGACCTCTCAGTAAAGCAAGACATTTACCACAAATTATTCCATTAGTTGTAATCTGAGAATATAGTCACCAAAAGAGACTATTTCTATCTTTGATTTTATTCTAATGTAATCAAAAGAATAACTTTTGTCATTTTCATGATATATGTTATATGCTGTTATTCTTTTAATATGGAGTATTACTGTGTTACTTGACCAAATGAAAGTGTCTACTCAAAATATCTATGACAAAGTTGAATGAGGTGTCAGATTGACTTGCTCAGGAGTTGTTTTTGTTGAGTTCAGCTAAAATTCTCGTTAGCGTCGAGATGTCTCCTCTCTTTCAGACACTTTTCCAAAACATTCCTCTTTGTTATCTAAGCAGACTTGCTGTCAACCTTGAGTTTCCACTTCACGTTTTCACACTCCTCTTGGCCCACGGACCAATGAGGAAAGTGTGTTCTAATCTCAACATTTTTGAGTAAAAGCGTTTGTTTGCATGAACGCTTCAGAGTTTGCTGGGAACTTCAAGACATGAAGACGTCCCAAAGAGCTGAATGAATGCCTGTCACCCGCCAAGGACAGTCATTCAGCTAAGGATAAATAACATGCTGTTATGAATCCACTTCGAACGAGCGTAAGCTCAAAACTTTGTTTATTCCTTCCTGGAATAAGTTTATCTTGAAGTCAGAGGCCAGGAGCTGACGCATTTTCTGATGACCAACGCGGAACCCAGGAGACGTTGAAAACGTAAACTAGAACCAGTTTTGGACGTGCTGGGCCTGAAGGACTCTGTGCATCTGAAGGCTGGTGTCATTTCTTTATCAGACTCGTCGTCGAAGGTAAAGAGCTGTTTACAAAACGTACCTGGATTTTAGCAGAAGTCGGATGGAAGTGTCACTTTTGGTATCATGCTCAAGACAATTTCCTGTAAACCATCTCTCCATCTTCCTCCTATCTCCTTTCCCTCAATTCTAAGCTGGAAACTAATTAAGTCATAGAGCCCTCAGACTAAATATGTTTAACACCCTGTATTTAGGTCTGTTGTGTTGTAATTCAAGTGTGCTGACGTGTTAAATTGAAAGAAAGTGAAATCATGTCAATCAAGTGTAATGGTGTTAATTTAGTTGATTTATTTTAAATAAATGATAGTGTCTTTGACATATCAAACTAAGTTAACGTCTCTGTCACTTAATGGCTTTATTTATTTATCCATCATAAAGATCACAGAAATATTGGGTAAACTGAAAAAGAAAGAATCCGTGAAATTACTATTCAATCTGAATAAGTAAATTAATTAAGGTAAAGAGGCCAGTATTAATATTGACCTCCTCATAATCCTTTACATCTGGTGGCCCGTACCGGTTTCTGAAAGTTTATTGATAAATCTGTGGTCTCTCATGAACTGTAACGTCATGTTTGCATATTAGGATCCAAGTTTTAAACTCTGAGGATAATAATTTTGGCTGGAAGTGTTCAAGACAGGCAGATTCTGCATGTTTTTATCATTTGAGGCTGAGGGATTGTTATTCGTTCAACTCTTTTACACGCTGTTGGAAGCTTTTAGGTGAGGTTTTGTCAGCCCGTGGTCTGTGGGGGTTCTGGTTCGGTCCAGTTCACACAGACTCCTGTACAAAGCTTTGTTTGACCGCCGAGTCAAAAGCCTGAAGAGCTATTATTAACATCAAAAAGATTGCTGTGCTGGTATTTTACATGTTAGAGCAGGTCAAAGAAGCATATTACTGTTAGAACGTTGTCGGATAGTGGTTCTGAAACCCGAATTCTGCTCCTTTAAAGTGGACGGAACCGACCTTGAACGCGGCTCCGAAGAGAGTCCGTGTTGTGTTACAGTTGAAGTGCTGTGTTACTGAGCGTAGCTAAGTTGTGCCTGTTTTAAATGTGATTGCCACGTTTCAGAATTTTGGGAAGTTAATTTGAAGCGTTTGAGTTGTTTAAGAGTCTATAAAGTTGTGTTCTGTTGTGCTAAGGTAACGTTAAAGAGCTACGTGTCCAACACGTTTTGTTTATGAGCTGTGATTGGATGAACGAGGGCTGTGAGCTGTCAATCACTCTCGTAGCGAACGCTGATTCGCTGATTTGGGAACGCACGCTGTTGCGAACAACCCACTTTGTCGTCATTTCCGGCACTGCACTGGTCGAAGGTAAGAATACTACATTCACCATGAATGCTTGGGAATGAACTACAAACGCTGTGATTGATTGGTTGACGTCACGTATCTGTGTAGCGAGCTCCGCCTCACTCATGTACGTGAGCTGGTGACGCGCTGCGTCGACCCGCCCATTTCTTGTCGTCATTTCCAGGTGCTGCACTTTGGGTGACAAGCAGTCACACTCACAGGACAGACGGAGATTTCACTGAAAGTTTAAAAACTCATTTGAAGCCATCTAAACTGTCTAACAACATAAATTTGTCTCTGACAAGAACGTGGTTCGAGCGTTTATCACGGACACACTAGAAACTAACTCTAAAAGGTTGTTTTTAGTTTAAATACTGAATAGTAAAATCAGTCTCCTCGTGATAACATTAAGACTTGAAGCTGCCCCCTGTTGGTTAGAAGACGTTGACAGATGAGTTTTTCTCATAAAACATCATAAAAAATCTGCATTTTTATGGTGAATTACCAGCTCTAAAATTGTTCTCTACACAGACAATAACTCCTGTTTATTGTAAATAATTTTTAAAATTTTACAGAGGTACAGACAAACATTTTTGCTTATTTTAAATACATAAGAATTTAAAATAACAAACAAAAGTACACTTCTCACTCCAGATACATTCTCTTGGAGCAAAATTAAACAGGATCTGCTAAATTTTAGTGTTAACAGTGCATTTATTTGAAATCTTTAAATAGGTGTTTGGGTGAAAGACAAAAAAATTAAGCGTGGTTTAATAGTAATTGTTTTAAAAGATAAGTCTATTAAGTTAATACGGCCACAAAGGCTTTAACTTAGAACATTTTTCATTGAAGGTAAAACCTAAAATAAATAAAAGGTTCTGAATGAATAAAAGGCTTGTTTATAGATTACAAGGATAAAACCAGAAAGCTGTTTTAGTGAAGTAACTCAACGCTAAGAAAACATTTATTTGCATACACTATAATAAATACCATCTTATTGATTCAAACAAAATCAAAACAAAACGATGGCAGAAAAAGAAGAAGTGGATAAGGATTCTAGTCTGAGGGATCTGGTCACAGATTCAGACCCAAAGCCGGGTCCTCCTGAATCAAATCCTGAATCGGACAAAGAGTCTGATGCAGAGTCTGACAAAGAGTCAGATGCAGAGTCAGATACAGAGTCAGATACAGGGCCAGTGGACCCAGATCCTCAAGGCCTGGATCAAAAGGCTGAAGATGATAAGCCAGACTGGATTGATAAGGTTCTAGGACAGCTTGCAAGAATATTCACTGATTATGGTAAAAAGGTGCCTGAAATGAATCCACTGACGTTAAACTCTGAGCTGACAACAGTGGCAAGCGGTGGCTCAAAAAAGGAAGCAAAAAAGGTCAGTATGGAGCGCTTAGCAAAGCTGGCCCTGTTACTAAAGGCCAGGTTGGACCAGGAAGTCAGAGAAAATTCAGGTCTAGAGCATGATCTGAAGCGTGAACAAAGAACACGTAAGGCGGAAAGGTCAGCATTCAAGGTTGATTTACAACTAGCTCGAAGTGAAGCTGAAAAGCTGCAGGTGGAGGTTCAGTCACTAAAACAGTCTCAGACGAACGATGCGGCTCAACTGGTTTGCAAACTAAAACAGGCTGAGATTGAACGTTTAACTAAAAGTTTACAGGAGGCAAATGAGACCCGTGATGCAATCATGAAATGCGAAGAACATACTTTAAAGTTATACGAGGAGACCACACAGAAAAATCTCAGGATTCATGCACAACATGATGCGGTCATTCTTGAAAAAGATGAACTCTACAGTCGGTGTTGTGAATTACAACGCGAGTGTACAGACTACCGAGTAGAATTAAAAGAGTGCAGGGAGAAGCTGGCCTCAACTGAATACAAATTAATCCAAGAAAAGAAAAAACGTCTGGCATTAATTAAAGGTCAGTCTCTAGATGAGCCCAGACCTCCAACACCACCGCCTAGAACACCAACACCACCGCCTAGAACATCAACTCCATCGCCTAAACCACCGCGCCGTCCCTTAGGGCCTCTAAAACCAACAAACCCACCGGGTGCGCCGGTGGGTGGATCTGATAATAACCCACAAACTCCTCTCTCAATGGCTGAACTACGGAATATGGCTAAAAGCATTCAAACCTTCACTCCAGGCCCGATGGGCTCACATGAAACCAAGATCTATCTCGATGACCTTGATTTCCAGCTTCAACGCTTCCCAGAAGCTACAGTTGATGATAAAATCTGTCTGGTAAGGTTAACCTCGGACAGGACAGTGCATGCTTTCATGAAGCGTCAACGGGACGCAGTGATGAAAGACTACAGTCTTCTCTGTGCTGCGCTGATAAAGGAGTATACTCCTTGCACGGGGCCCGATGGCATCATAGCGGCAGCTGACATCAAGCAAGGTAGGAATGAGCACCCAAGGTCATATTATGACCGAATATTCCGTGCCTATTTCGGCGACAGATGCGAGCCAGAGATGGAGGAAGAGATAGGGTTTAAATATATCTTCAGCAAAAATCTTTGCCCTGACATAAGAGAGAAAGTACATGTCAGCGCAAACTACAAACGGAGGTCCATCGAAGAAATAAGAGAGTGCGCGATAGATGTTTTTACAGGTCGCACACCAAACAAAACACCCTTTGAGGTGTGTCCTGGTGAAATGGTCAAATCCAACTCACTAGAGCTGGAAGGGGCGCGGAAACCGACTCCCCATCCTACAAAGAGTGAGAAAAAACAGAATTTTCGACCTAACACACCACGTAGCGAAGGTACCCGCTGGAACTATGACCCGAAGTGGCTCAGACAAGACCCAGAGTTCGGAAAACGATATCAAAAGGGGGGCGCACGTCCAAAGGATAAGAAAGATGGTCACAAAAGTAAACCATATAACAAAGGGTGGTCCCAACAGGAACCCCCAAGTCAAGGACAAGCCCCTCCTGCCCCTCGAACGGAACAGTCCGAGACAGGCAAAAAATCGCAAAAGTTCCAGAAGAAAGGCCATAGCCCTCTGTCCCCAGAAGACATGGAGAACATACGTCGGGTGTTAGAAATGTGGGATAATACAAAAAATGATAACAAACCTGGAGTGATGTGTAGCACTATCATTGATAGTAAGTCAGAGCACGCAAATCACGACAGTCAACAAGACACTGATGGTCAGAATGCTGACAATCAGGATAATGACAGTCAATACATTGACAGTCCAGAGTGTGTCGGTCAACAAGACGTTGACAGTGACCATGACATTATTGTCACAGACTCTAACAGCCCCTCATCAAACAAAGGGGGGGGAACTCAACCATCGACGACAGTGACCCGCCACAAACTGAAAACTCAGACACGTTGGTGACTGCACTGACGGTTCAGATGAAGAAAGATTACACAGTCAGAGGTCAACGTAAACAGAATGATTGGCCGAAACCTTTAAGGTTTCTGTGTGACTTTGAAAAAAGGGGGGAGGCTATGAAAGCTTACCTGCCAATCACACTGGAAGGGGTCCTCACGCATGAAGCACTCCTGGATGGCGGAGCCGACATTACCATTATGTCAGCCAAACTGTTCGAGGAACTACGGACCGCCGCTATCAGTGTTCACAGGCAAATACCCCTTGTAAAAAGTGCTATAGAACTGCAGGGTCTCGCAGAGACGAGAACAACCCTAACAGCTATAGCTATGGTTCACATGCAGATTGGCAAAATGACATTATACCACCCGGTACATGTGTCTACACTCGATTCATTCCCATTTCTAGTTGGCCAAGACTTTATAAACCGCTTTGATGCAATTATAGACTATGGCCGACAGAAAATGTGGAGCACAGTGAGAAAGCCTCTGCCAATAAAAGTGCCTCCTAGTTGTGATACAGACTGCCTAACCGCAGGTACCGCAAAGGACACACGGGACACCTCATCTGAGGACAAGAGCCCGGTAAGTGAACCTACAAAAACAGGTGAGGCAGAAGAGGCCCAACAAGAAAGCCTCCTCTGCGAGCTGAAACAATCAGCACTCACTGAACACTACCTACAACAGGTAGTAAAAGGTGTCGAGATCCAGGGATCCCACACCGAAGATGCTGTACTGTCTCCTTGGACAGATAATTCAGCAATCAGCCAAGCTCTTTATGAAACCTTGGTTAAAAAACATATGGGTCTAGAACTAACGAAGAAAGCTTTACGCTTTCATCTCGATCCCAACAGTGAGCGGGTAATGACCGCAAATGGAGTCATTCGCCTGAACATGAACTGGAACAAACGAGAACTGGTCCACCCGTTCCTCGTGGTCCAAAACTTACCACATGCATCCTATATAGGCTCTGACATTTTGGTAAGATTGGGTGTCCGAGTGGACACCGTCAACAATGTACTGTGGTCGCTGGAAACAGACAAAATGGATTCTCCTGTGCTAAGCACAGAAAATCTCAAAGCTGGACAGACCATACCAGAAGTCTGCGAGGTTGCTTGCAACCAATCCATCACAGTACTACCTCAGGCAATGAACCAGATGGTGGAAGTTCACATCATAGCTAATCAAGCTATTAGCCAAAAGCAGGCATACTTTCAACTATCTCCTAAGTTTTACAACTTAGGACTGTCCATTGAGGCCACGAGACAAGTGAGCCTCGACTGCAGAACCACATCTGTTGCTGTGTGTAACACAGGCACGGAAGCGGTACTGATCAAGAAATACACAAAAATAGGATGGTTGATCTCCACTGATTTCCATGATTTTGAGCTGAGCATTACATTTCTGGGAGGACTCCCAGAATACCTGATCCCACATGAATACACGGGGCAAGTCTTGTTCACAAAGCCAAAACAGGCCATAGCTCTCGTCTCAGTCAATGAGGTCGACCAAGACACAGTCTATGGGGTCGGTCCTAACCGAGACATCAAGCTAAGCTCTCATACCTATAGTGTCCTGCCTATAAACAGGGTAAATGACACAGAAAGGGATTCATTGGAGCTCCCCAAAGAACAAGAACCCCTCTCAATTTCTTCTCAGATCGAACAGGTGGTCGCCCAAGCCGACGCCCTGAAAACTGATGGAGAAAGGGACAGACTACGTCAAGTTCTCTTAAAGTTTGAGAAATCATTTTCAACCGACTCAATGGATTGTGGGTTGACCACGCTCCACTCAGTGAGCATCCCAACCCCGCCCGAAGCTCCACCCACATTTGTCAGACAGTACAAGATTCCTCTGGCAGCACATCAACCTATCAGGGAAATCCTTGATAACCTTCTAAAGAATGGTATCATCAGATACTGTAACAGCACTTACTCTGCGCCTTTGTGGCCAGTGTTAAAACCAAATGGAAAGTGGAGACTCACAATTGATTACAGAAAGCTAAACAAACAAGTCCCCTTATCACGGTGGCCGATGACCCAGCTCCAACAGGAACTGCCCAAGGTCACCAATGGTAAGTACTTCTCGACCCTCGACGTCGCCTCTGGTTTTTGGACCATCCCTGTGCGCGCCGAGGACCAATACAAACTAGCTTTCACCTTTGGTGGCCGACAATACACTTTTACCAGGTGTCCCTTTGGCTACGCTAACTCACCTGCGGAGTTCAACATCTTCTTGAACAAAGCATGTCCAGACGCCCATGAGCGTGGGACACTGATTTACGTGGACGATGTCCTTCTGAGGCAGCCAACACTGGACTCACATTTGGCTGAGATCGACCACGTTCTGAATCAGCTGACAACTGCTGGTGCTAAAATATCACTGTCTAAATGCCAGTGGTGCAGAACCAAGGTGGACTACGTTGGCCTACTCGTAGGTCCAGACGGAGTACAACCACAGTTGACTCGCACCCAAGGCCTTGACAATCTCAAAGTCCCCACCAATCTCAAAGAACTACAAAGTTTTCTTGGCGTGTGTAACTACTCGAACCAGTTCATAGAAAACTATGCAGACCTTGCAAAGCCACTGACTGAACTCCTAAAGAAAGACGTTCCATTTGTCTGGACTGACAAACAGCAGCAGGCAATGGACGCTCTCATAAACAGGATCAAGTCAGCCCCATGTTTAGTCTACCCAGACTACAACAAAGAGTTTTACTTGGAAGTGGGCTTCTCAGCTCATTGTATAAGTGCAGGTCTGTACCAGATACACGACAGAGACAAGCGTGTGGTGGCCTACGCCAGCAAGACGATGGCAGGCCCCGAGTTGAGATTCTCAGACTGTGAGAAAGCTCTACTGACCACAGTGTGGGCAGTAAAACATTTCTCCAGCTACATTGGTGGACAGAAAATAATTGTGGAAACACAACACCAGCCAGTGACCTTTCTTAACAGTAAACGCATCAGAGATGGTGTGGTAACAAACTCACGTGTTGCAACGTGGCTCATGGCACTTCAAAGTTTTAACCTAGACATATGTTATGGTCAAAACAAGGTCACATCTGGGGACGGACTTGGCAATCTGCAAGATGTACCAGCCACCCAGCCGCCGGTTGAGGTGAAACCCCCAGTAACTGAAGACCCGAATCACCACTTCTTCGATGAAAATATCTGCAAAGATATGACAACATTGTACGTGGATGGATCTTCATTCCTCCGCGACAAAATCTGCAGAGCAGGTGTTGGAGGGGTCCTCCTCCAAGACCAAGAGCAGATAACTTTCAGCTACAAATTAGGCTCTCAGACTTCTCAGTACGCTGAGATTGCAGGAATCCTAATAGCTCTCCAGATGGTAGTAGAACACTCCATCAAGACGCTAGTCATCTGCACTGACTCTAACTATGCTCGTTTAAGTTTCGCTTGTCACCTCGCTGTGTGGAAACAGAATGGTTTCCTAACAAGCGACAGGAAAGTGGTCAAACACAAAGAGCTTTTCATAGCGTGTGATCACTTGGTGACATCACACGACTTACAGATCTACTGGAAGAAAGTTCCAGGACATTCTAGAGTCCCAGGCGATGACAAGCACTACAATGACATTGCAGATTCCTTAGCCAAAGAAGGAGCCGACGAAGGTCCTTTATGGTCCTTCGACCCTTCCTGGTTAATCAAGACTCTGTCAATACAACCTACAGTCAGGGTTATGGCAGTCACACGTGCACAGGCCGCAGCCAGACCTGCTGACGACGCAGTCTCTGTACGACCCGCACTGACTGACCCAGACATCATCCAACTACAGAAGTCGGATCCTGCTATCAACTCCATGATACTGTACCTGACTGATCCAGACAAAAATAGTCCGTCTAAAGACGACCTGGATTCCGATCCAGACCTTAAGGTCCTCTATCAGCTGCGCAAACAGCTAAAACTAATCAAGGGCATCCTAACTTTCGCTCATGGACCAACGTCCTCACCTGTGTTCGTGGTTCCCCATGACCAAAGGGGGGTGATGTTAGTTCATGCCCATGATCTCCCGTCCGCAGGACACAAAGGAGATAAAGCCACGCTGACGGCATTAAAACAAATTGCCTATTGGCCTGGAATGAAAAAGGATGTCAAGGACTACATTGAAGGGTGCGTGGTCTGTGGCCAGTTTCAGCCAACCAGACCACTTCACAGAGCACCACTGCAAAGCAGAGGCATTGCATTCCCATGGTCTGACCTCCAGATCGACTGGGTTGGACCACTCACTAAGAGCTCTAGAGGAAATAAATATTTTCTCACGGTAACCTGTGCATTTACCAAATGGGTAGAATGCCTACCAGCTCCCAACGACACAGCACAAACCACTGCTATGTTGTTAATGAATCATATATTTTCAAGGTTTGGACTTCCCCTTCGGGTGAACTCAGACCAAGGTACACACTTCACAGGTGAAGTGATGAAAGAACTGTGGAAGACGCTAGGCGTCAAGGCTAACTTTCATGTCGGCTACCACCCACAGGCTTCAGGCCAAGTAGAGAGAGCAAACAGAACTGTGGTGAGTATTTTGAAGAAATACGTGGCTGCAAACCACAAGGACTGGGACGTGAAACTCCCTCTGGTCCTCATGGCCATAAGAGCCACTCCACACACATCAACTGGCATCTCTCCCTTCGAGATGATGACCGGTCGACAAATGACTCTCCCTCTACACCTGTTGTACCAACCAGGCGACGCCGCCATGGCGACAGCCTACACTACACAACAATACATGAAAGATTTGAATGTACACCTCAGAAACACTTTTGCTTTCGCCCAGAAAAACCTGGAAAAATCCGCTGAAGGACGTAAGGCGTACTACGACCAGAAGGCCTCTCACAATGAACTCCAAGTGGGAGACAGAGTCTGGTACTATACGTTCGCCCCAGCAACCGGGAAAGGAGGGTCCGAGACCGGAACTCTCGCCCGCAAACTAATGCCCAGGTGGACTGGACCTCATCTGATAACAGACAAAGTGTCCTCAGTCGTCTACGAAATCAAAATCAGCAAAGGCCGCAAAGAGCCAATTGCTAAATGGGTACATCGAAATCAGATCAAACCTTACAAGGCGTTCAATGACTCCACAAAAGACAAAGATCTCACAAACTCACCGACTTCATGGGATAATAAGGTCGTCCAAACACAAGTTAGTAAATAAACTAATCAGGTTTAAACTACCGTATTTTCCACCCTATAAGTCGCATTGTCCAATTTGAACTTAGAAACGCTAAGCCTAAAACCCACAACAAAAAACTAACCTTAACAACCGTTTAAATCCACGAGATTTAATTTGACCTCGGTCATAAAGTTGAGACCTGTTTTTCTTGTGTGTTGCACTTTGGAATCTGACGACAAGATGTTTTGCTAGTTTTTTGATACTTTGTTAAAAAAAAAATCTTTTGTTTTTTTTCTCTCTTTTTGTTTTCTATTGTTTATTGTTTGTTTGTTTATTGTTTAATGAAATTCTATCACTGCTGTTCATTGTTCTTTAGTTTTAGCAGGTCGCTTTCGTAAATGAGCCCATGAGGTTCAAAAGATTTACCTGACTAAATAAAGGTTGAATGAATGAATGAATGACAAGAGTGTGTCGAAGCAGTGAAACGTTGTTTCCTTGTTGTTTAGTCATTACTGTTGTCATAGTTGAGATATTGTTTGGTTCTGAACACTCCCAGCCAAAAAGGTTTTGTATTAACATTGGTTAATGAATGATATGGATTTAACTATGCCAACATGCAGTTCGTTTTGTTAAATCTCAATCGTTGAAGAGTCAATGTAGTTTAAAGCTACTCAAGGTACCATAAACTACATTGACCTCACAATTTCTAAATTGAACCGATTCGATCGTTTCTATTCTAGATTGTCTATTCATTTTGATGAGTCTCGCCATAGACTTCAAAATTTATTAGGAATACCAAATCCTACGTCGTTCGTCTAAAAGACAACAGACATTTAGATCAAACTATATTTCATTTTTTATTTTAGTTTAACCTAAACTAAGTAATGAATGGAGGAATAGTTTGGAATTAGAGGCCTTCGTTACAGAAGCCCTCCAAAATTTTATAGGTATAGATCCCTATATCTAATTTTACAGAATTGATCCACCCCTTAATTGGTAATTGTAGCTGATCTAAACCATGATAGCTTACATACCAGGTGCATATAGGTAAGGCTAATGTAAAATCCCAATCATAAGCCCACCTAAAAAACCACATAATTGCATGACACATAGAACCAGAGTGGCACTGACTGGAAACCAACCAGCCAACAACCTTCGATGTGGGGACCTGCAGCTCCAACGCTTGGTCTTCAACCTTCATCCAAGGGTCGCCTCCTCTGCGTCAATCGAGGGATCCCCTCTACATGCTGATTATGAAAACAATTGTTGCTGATCAATCAACAAAACTAACCGTTGTGGAATTACTGCTGTGGAATTACCGCTGTGGATTATAAGACTTTGTTTTCCAAAGGATCACAGACTTTGTTTTCCAAGAGTTAACAGACTCAGTTTTCCAAGGGATTAAAAGCTTTTCGCAATGGGATTACCTCCGAACAGTATGGAAGTTCCAAAAAACTTTATGGGATTATAATTTTGATTTTTCTTTTCCACTTGCTGGATTACTTCAAGATCAGAGACAGTTCAAGGTTTCCTTTCGTGTTGGACCCCATCCCCAAGGACTGGCGATGGCTTCCAAAAGGGGGGAGATGTAGTGGGCATGACCGTGTCCACTTTGATACCCTGTGTATTTTTGAACTGTTCCAAAGATGACCCTTACTTACATATATCATTTTCATGATATATGTTATATGCTGTTATTCTTTTAATATGGAATATTACTGTGTTTGTTACAGTTACTGGGGGTTTTACCTCAACCGGCGGCTGGGTGGCTGGTACATCTTGTGTACACTTCTGGCAGATTGCCAAGTCCGTCCCCAGATGAGACTTCTTGTTTTGACCATAACGTATGTCTAGGTTAAAACTTTGAAGCGCCATGAGCCACGTTGCAACACGTGAGTTTGTCACCACACCATCTCTGATGCGTTCACTGTTAAGAAAAGTCACTGGCTGGTGTTGTGTTTCCACAATGATTTTCTGTCCACCAATGTAGCTGGAGAAATGTTTAACTGCCCACACTGTGGTCAGTAAAGCTTTCTCACAGTCTGAGAATCTCAACTCGGGGCCTGCCATCGTTTTGCTGGCGTAGGCTACTACACGTTTGTCTCTGTCGTGTATCTGGTACAGACCTGCACTTATGCAATGAGCTGAGAAGCCCACTTCCAAGTAAAACTCTTTGTTGTAGTCTGGGTAGACTAAACAAGGGGCTGACTTGATCCTGTTTATAAGAGCGTCCATTGCCTGTTGCTGTTTGTCAGTCCAAACAAATGGTACGTCTTTTTTAAGGAGTTCAGTCAGTGGTTTCGCAAGGTCCGCATAGTTTTCGATGAACTGGTTCGAGTAGTTACATACTCCAAGAAAACTTTGTAGTTCTTTGAGATTGGTGGGGACTTTGAGATTGTTTAACACTAGGATGACTGAATTTTCAAGATTCTGAGGACAGACCCCCTCCTTCTCCAGAGCAATTATTGGACCATTAACTGCCTTTTGTTATAAATATGTGTGCACTCAACTCAGACACCCCCACCACACCAGACTGCACAGACTGCATTCCAATGTTTCCACCAGGTAAGTAAGACTCTGCTTGCACTTCCCCCCTTAGTCAGAAGAGAGGCCCTGACCTGAATTCACACATAACAGACCCTGAATTTATCTCACAGTTGAGCATTTTGGGACATCCACTGAACGGAAAGCTTTGTCTGCTCCAGAACAATTTTATGCTTAAAATTGTCTTATTCTGCTGTGCTGATTATCCTGTAACCCTGATGGTCTGTCAAATAAATTATTTTGCTTACAAGTACTGTCTCTCTCCTTGTCCTTGGCACATGTATATACGGTGCATGCCGGCACATGCAGGTGGCCCATTGCTGTGTTCTACAACATGCTTGACCTATTGTTGTCCGTCACCTGACGGACCGACACAGGTCACATGACATGTGTTCAACTGACAAAATGACACAGGTCACACGACATGAAGTCAACTGACGGACGGACACTGGTCACACGACATGAGGTCAACTGACGGACCAACACAGGTCACATGGCATGAGGTCAACTGACGTACTGACACAGGTCACATGACCTGAGGTCAAGTGACGGACCAACATAGGTCGCACGACATGAAGTCAACTGACGGACCGACACAGGTCACACGGCATGAGGTCAACTGACGTACTGACACAGGTCACATGACCTGAGGTCAACTGACGGACCGACACAGGTCACATGACCCGAGGTCAACTGACGGACCGACACAGGTCACATGACCTGAGGTCAACTGACGGACCGACATAGGTCACACGACATGAAGTCAACTGATGGACCGACACAGGTCACATGACCTGAGGTCAACTGACGGACCGACACAGGTCACATGACCCGAGGTCAACTGACAGACCGACATAGGTCACATGACCCGAGGTCAACTGACGGACCGACACAGGTCACATGACCTGAGGTCAACTGACGTACCGACACAGGTCACATGACCTGAGGTCAAGTGACGGACCAACATAGGTCACACGACATGAAGTCAACTGACGGACCGACACAGGTCACACGGCATGAGGTCAACTGACGTACTGACACAGGTCACATGACCTGAGGTCAACCGACAGACCGACATAGGTCACACGACATGAAATCAACTGATGGACCGACACAGGTCACATGACCTGAGGTCAACTGATGGACCGACACAGGTCACATGACCTGAGGTCAACTGACGGACATACATAGGTCACATGACCCGAGGTCAACTGACGGACCGACACAGGTCACATGACCCAAGGTCAACTGACGGACTGACACAGGTCAAAAAACCTGAGGTCAACTGACGGACTGACACAGGTCACATGACCTGAGGTCAACTGACGGACCGACATAGGTCACATGACCCAAGGTCAACTGACGGACCGACACAGGTCACATGACCCGAGGTCAACTGACGGACCGACATAGGTCACACGACATGAAGTCAACTGATGGACCGACACAGGTCACATGACCTGAGGTCAACTGACGGACCGACACAGGTCACATGACCCGAGGTCAACTGACGGACTGACACAGGTCACATGACCCGAGGTCAACTGACGGACCGACACAGGTCACATGACCTGAGGTCAACTGACGGACCGACATAGGTCACACGACATGAAGTCAACTGATGGACCGACACAGGTCACATGACCTGAGGTCAACTGACGGACCGACACAGGTCACATGACCCGAGGTCAACTGACGGACCGACACAGGTCACATGACCTGAGGTCAACTGACGGACCGACATAGGTCACACGACATGAAGTCAACTGATGGACCGACAAGGTCAACTGACGGACCGACACAGGTCACATGACCCGAGGTCAACTGACGGACCGACATAGGTCACACGACATGAAGTCAACTGATGGACCGACACAGGTCACACGACATGAGGTCAACTGACGGACCGACACAGGTCACATGACCCGAGGTCAACTGACGGACCATGACATGAAGTCAACTGATGGACCGACACAGGTCACACGACATGAGGTCAACTGACGGACCGACACAGGTCACATGACATGAGGTCAACTGACGGACCGACACAGGTCACATGACCTGAGGTCAACTGACACACCGGTATAATGGACCAGATTGCACATTTATATACGGTGCGGCCCATTGCCGTGTTCTACAACATGCTTGACCTGGCAGCGATAAATGCTTATGTGTTATACAAGGCCTGCACTGGGTCCAAGGATTTTGGACTGAGGGGTAGGGGGTGGGGGGGTGTAGGTGTACAATCAATGGGTCTTTAGTAGGGTCATTAGCATTTGAATCAACATTATATAGCCCACTGAAAGGGACCGGGGGATTTAGAAGCCAAGTTCACTTGCGCAAAAAAGCGCAGCCTTAGTCAAAGTAGTGCTAGGCCTTGGGTGCGAGTCAGCTGTGGTTGTACTCCGTCTGGACCTACAAGTAGGCCAACGTAGTCCACTTTGGTTCTGCACCATTGGCATTTTGACAGTGATATCTTAGCACCACCAATTTTATCTGGATTTTCAGTGAAAATAAAAATAAAAGATGCTCTGTATTCGTTAAACTTTTCACTATTTGAAATAAACAGGAAAGTTTAAATGTACACAGGATAACTGTGGAAGATGATGTGTCAGAGAAAAGGAAGAGAAAGAAAAAGTTGCAGTTATCTGGAGTGAAAACTGTACTTTTGTTTGTTATTTTAAATTCCTTTGTATGTAAAGCAAGCAAAAATGTTTGTCTGTACCTCTGTTATTCTAAAATTTTTATTTAAAATAAACAGGAGTTATTTTGTTTGTGTACAGAACAAATTTAGAGCTGGTAATTCACCATAAAAATGCTGACTTTTATGATGTTTTTTGAGAAAACTCATCTGTTAACGTCTTTTAACCAACAGGGGGCAGCTTCGAGTCTTAATGTTATCACGAGGAGACTGATTTTCTAATCAGTATTTAAACCAAAAACAACCTTTTAGGGTTAGTTTCTAGTGTGTCCGTGATAAACGCTCGAACCACGTTCTTGTCAGAGACAAA